>JAULUF010000049.1:1820000-2090000 GCA_031834385.1 Semotilus atromaculatus
TTGAGCATGGACATGTGTTCAGGACAGAACTCTTATGAAACGTGTGAAGTTTGGGGCAGATTGGACATTGCCTTCTTGAGTAACAGCAACTTCCTGTTTCATTGTATTAACATGCTTTAGCACTTAGCTAAGAATTGCTAGCATGTTTTAACATGTTTATAACATGTTTATAACTCAATGGCATATTTAATGTGTTGCTAGTATTGCATCACAGTGTTAAACATGACACTTCCTGTTGCTAGTAGGTGGCGCTATTACTATAACTGAAAATTGTCACGTAGATGTGTTCAGGCCATGACTCTTATCAAATGTGTGAAGTTTGGGGCAGATTTGACATTCCATGCCTGAGTTACAGCAAATTCCTATTTAATTGCAGTAATAACATAATTTAACATTTAGCTAAGTGTTTGCTAGCATGTTTTAGCATGTTTCTAGTATGTTGATAGCATGTTTAACACTTGCTGGCACTTTTTTATCTATTATTAGGAGTCCACAACAGTGTTAAACATGTCACTTCCTGTTGCCAGCAGGTGGCGCTATGACTGTAACTGAATATGAGCATGGACATGTGTTCAGGACATAACTCTTATCAAACGTGTGAAGTTTGGGGCAGATTGGACATTGTTTGCCTGAGTTACAGCAACTTCCTGTTTCATGGCGAAACATCAAAATTTGTCAGGCCGCCGAGGACACGCCCTTCGACGAAAACTCAAGATCTTCGCAATTTAACGTCGCAAAGGCCTTAAGATTAGACTCACCAAATTTGAAGATGATCAGATTAAAACTGTAGGAGGAGTTCGTTAAAGTACGAGGCCTGAAAATGGCAAAAACTGCACAAAAATCTGAGAGGAAGTTCAAAATGGCTGACTTCCTGTTGTGTTTAGGGCTACGCTCCAAGAGACTTTTTTGTAGGTATTGGGCCATTACAGGTATGTACCGAATTTCGTACACGTACGTGAAACGTAACGCGAGGCGCACTCCGTTGAACCTTTATAGGTGGCGCTATCGAGCCATTTTGCCCCGCCCAATTTTGAAACGCATATCAGATGTAAATTTTCGCCAGTTCTGACGCGTGTGCAAATTTTCGTGAGTTTTCGTGCATGTTTAGGTCCTCAAAAATGCGATTCATTGCGGAGAAGAAGAAGAAGAAGAATAATAATAATAATAAACAGAGCAATTCCAAGAGGGTCCTCACACCATCGGTGCTCGGGCCCTAATAAAAGTCGATTTTGTAACTTTGTAATATTAATGACCAGGGGCGGTTCAAAGGTCAGTGGAGAATCAGGGCTTTAGCCCAAACTAAAATTGAGTATTTTTATTTAAAGGAATTCATTAATTATAAAAGCGATTTTAAGGGAATAAAGAAAAAGAAAGGCTTATTGTGTATTGTGCAATAATTTAAACTATTTGCTAATAATATTAAATTTTTAAGTATGCATACATTCTCTCTACATGAATCAAGGAAATGATAGCATATTTTCAAAAAGGCAAAATTTTATAAATGAAAATAAGTTGAGTAATTTCCGTCACCGGATATTGTCGGAGTTGAACATGTCTATTGTTAAACAGCTGTCAAATATTAAATGTGTATCTACTTACATTTTAAGTAAGAGTTCATCAAAGCAGACTCAAGAATATCAAATACATTGCAGTGAAACTTATTTGCATCTTAAGTTTATTGCCAATAATAATGACAGGTTTGCGAAAGTGTAGAACTCAGTGAGCTCGCGTCATCTTCAGCACAGCGACTCATTTAAACGCCTCTGATTGGCTGATGCGTTCAACAGACATGTCTGTGATTGGCTACAATGCTCAACGCTGCAAAGCACATTTTAACAACCGTGTATCACATGAAATACGTTCTGAGGAAACTATTTAGCAAATCGCAATTGACCCTTCGCAAAGACCCGCCCCCCTTAGTTACTGTCGCTATGTCCGACAAGCTACGCCGCTCTCATGTTCTCACGCAGTGAAAAATACATCGCGGAGCAGAGAGGAGACTGACAACACGCTGACAGACAGGACAGACCAGGTTATTTTTCGGTTATTTTTGATGTTAAACATATTAAACAAAGTCTCACCTTTCAAATTTGGTCATTTTGTAAAAGAAATTTAAACAATAAATACCGTTTTGTGGCTCTTTAATGTGTCGTGACAGATCGATGTAGAGCATCAGTTAAAGCTGCTCGTGATCCGATCATCTCTTCCTTCTAGTTCATTTATAGCATCAAATAAACATGAATGAACATAAGAAGGAATGTTGTTTTAACCGCGGAAAGTCGTCTGTACACTCCGTTTTTCAAGTTCAAATCCTCCTATGTTAATCTACTATCTCTCCTGACTGCTTTGTTGGACAAAATGGCGGATGGTGAAGTATGATTGGTCAGATTACCTGTCAATCAAGCTCCACGCGAAGGGTCAATTACGTTACATGCCAACATATAAGCAGTGCTATTACGTTGGTCCTTAACCTAATACAGCCAATCTATTGCAGTGTTATTACGTTTGTCCTGAACATAAAAAGGAGGTTCTTTTCACACGTAGCAGCACAAAAACGTAATTTATTTACGTATGAAAAAATCTACCGACGTAGAAATTTGTACGTATTACTATTTATGCATAATCGTGGCATTATTTTTTTAACTCTATTGCATTCAACTGTCTTATCAATTAAGTTTTCAGTCGCATTTATTAATATAATAGGCCTAACGTAACGTTACATTACTCAAAAATATCAACATTTCGCTCTGTTCGTGCCTTCTGCAGCAAACTCGTTTCGGAGGATTAGCCTGCGTGGTGTTAAAAAGGAATACACTTTTAACCTTAAAAATACCTTGTTTAATCGTTTAACCATTTTGTAGTATTTAGTGTATTTACACAAAAAGCATTTTCTCCAATAAAACACAACATACTGATACATTCACAAAAGACATACATTTTATTAGCTTGATGTAATCCAAATCCTACAATCCATACGTTGTTTGCAAGAAACAGATCCAAATTCAGCCTTTTATCCAGTGATCTTCATCTTCATTTCTCAGCAGCGACCGCAAACGTCAAATATATCCCGCTCTGGTGATGAATTCAAATTCAAAAAATGCGCCTTCTTCAAGAAGCGTTACGACATGTTTTATGGCCGTAATATCAAACGCTCATTGGCTCTCGCCTGCTTCGTCACAGATTGCGACATGCTGTGTTTCAGTCGGTGTAGTACATTTGAAATGGAGAAGCGCCGAAGCGCGCGCGCCTTCAGAGAGCGAACCGAAATCGGATTAACATTTTCATGGATTAACGTTAATAACTTAAATTCTGATCTGTACCTCATGCAAAACTACTATAATACTGCCAGAGAGGACTGCGACTGCAACGCATCATGAACGACTTTTGTTAATGTTAACGTTACCGGTTTTGAAATTTTCGCAATAAACAAATTATTTTATTTAACGTTATATACTTGTCTGTCTGTTATGTTTTTTTTTTTCTTCATAATTGTGTTAGCCTACGTAGTTTTAAGGAATGGTTATGGGTAGGTTTAGGGATAGGAGTAGGATTAGTGGCTCAAAATATGTTTTAATGCTATAAAACTGCCATTTACCTACACATATCTGTCCATTACGTTTTATCCTTTTTATATTCTGTATAAAATAGATATGTTTAGGTTTTGGGAGTAGGATTAAGGGATCTTGTTACATTTATATTTAAAAGTGAAAGTATACAGAACTTTATGATATGAAATATACGTAAATAGTTAACGTTTTGTAGCTGTAAAAACGTAATAATATTATGTTTAAATGTTGCAAATACGTCCATATTATACGTACAAAAACGTACGTTTTCTATCTTTGAAAATAACGTATATTAATACCTACATTATTAACAATGAGACCAGGCTGCTATATTAGGTTAAGGACCAACGTAATAGCACTGCTTATATGTTGGCATGTAACGTAATTGCGATTTGCAAAATAGTTTCCTCAGAACGTATTTCATGTGATACAGGGTTGCATTTTAAGTACATTTAATGCAAAGGGAAAAATATAAATAAAACTGTAATAGCCTATGCACTTTTCATGATTAGGTTATCGCGAAAGCTGTAATCTTATTCACATGTGTTTTTCTGATTAATTGTTTTGCTCTATGAGAAAGACGAGGTAACAAAATATTCAGGCCTTTACTAAAAACATTCTGGGCTTAAGCCCCCCCAGCCCAGCCCTGACAATGCTTTTCCTCTGTGATTTCTGGAGGCCTCGCTCTTTGCATCATAACTCAATAATTCAAATAAATGTGTTTGTTTGGTTGTTTGTTTGTTCGTCGTTTCTTTGTAAGAAATATTGTAACTTCACATTTATTTTGTTTTAAATGACGTCCTCTTTACTTTATTTTGAACACTAGAATTGGTGTGCTTTGGTTGGAGGATCGATTGGTTTGATAGTTAATAATGTTATTTTATATTATTGATATAGTTTTTCATATTTTTAATCTGCTTTTTGTATTTTCAGTTTTCATTTTAGATTTAGTTTATTACTGTAAACCCTAATGCTCAAAATAATTAATTGGTTAGAGTAGGACAAACTTAAAGTAATTAGTTCAGTCAAATGAACTTTTATGAGTATTTAGCACTTTTATTTTTCTTTCAAGTTCACAGAACTGATATATTTTAAGTAAACTGAACTGTTTCATTGTTTTGAGTTTTATTAAATTATTTCTTTTAATTTAGACAATCTTAAGTTTAACTGAAACGGCTGGGATGTCTATTTCCCAGCATGCTTTGCTGATGGCACTCGAAAGGGACAGTAAATGCTCAAATTAAGTGTAATATAATGTTTTTTTTTTGTGCACGATTAATTTTAAGGGGGAGATTTAGTAGTGATTAATGTTTTGTTTTGCTAATTTAGAAGAATTTCTGTTCATGTTGGTTTTAGGATAGTTTCCATCATGGTGATTCGAGAGCAAATAAAACCTTTATATTTCTGCACTCATACAGCAAGTGCTACTGTACAACATACTATTGTTAACATGTTAACAAATTACTATGTTAGCAAACTGCCAAAGCTAGCTAAGTTTATACTAATAAAAGTGTTAAGTTAAATGTATGAATTAGTGTACTCAACCATTTCAAGTTAAGAACAATTACAATGTATAAGCACAACATAAAAATCTGCCAGTTCTGCTTACTTAAACTTTGAGTTTCTTAACTTAGAAAATTTGAGGCAACTGATTGCCTTACATTTTTTGAGTTTTTGCCAACTTATTTGGGTTTACAGTTGTATTTTCCTTAAAAAATAAATAATTGTATTTAGTTTTAATGGATCAAAGGCAATTTGAGGCAACATTTCTAAGCCATTTAAGTTTAAGTTTTTCCATCTAGTACCTATATTTAGTTTTTATTTCCGATTTATTGCAATTAACACTTTTTTTATATAGTTGATCAGTTGTTTTACTTGTTGACCAGTTCAGTAGGTTGGTTGTTTGGTCACTTGGTAACTTGGGTGTATTTGCATGTACAGTGTCAGATGATGAATCTACACAGGGATTCTGGGAAATACGGTTTCTCTTTTCATTATATTTGCAATTTATCTGAGGAAAGTCCTCGACCAGAAGAACCGGAGCAGACTGAGAGAGCTGCGTTTCACGACACTCACAGTTTAATGGAGGAACATCATTACTTCTTCATTAAGTTTGAGATAACATCTGAACTGTGATTGAACAGAACGAGCCATAAAGGAGGAGAAAGTGACAGAGTGAAACAGAAGAGGAGAGCATGAGGAGTGGGATAGACAGTTACACGCTTCTTGAATTACAGATGATTTTCATTTCATTTTAGGGTACAGTCCATGAAAGGCATCAGAATACGGTACTCAGAAGCTTTATTTTTTATTTTTTTATTATGCAGTCTGTGTTAAAATACAGAACAAAACAAAACTGAAAAAAAAAAAAATATATATATATATATATATTATTTCCAAACTTTAACTGGATCATTTTCTTTAGATTAAAAGCAAAAAAAAAGTTTCACTAATTAAACAACGTTGATGATATTATGTATTTTCATGTACATCAGACTGTATTTTATATACATTCTGCCAACAGTATATACAGTCATGGTCAAAATTGATGGCACCCCTGGTAAATATGATCAAAAATAAATCTGCATTGTTTATCCTTTTGATCTTTCATTAAAAAAAATTGCAAAATTCTAACCTTTCATTGAAGTAAAAGAATTGAAAGTGGGGGGGAAATCACATTATGAAATAAATGTGTTTTCTCCAAAACACGTTGGCCACAATTATTGGCACCCTTTTATTAAATACTTTTTGCAATCTCCTTTTGCCAAGATCCCAGCTCTGAGTCTTCTCCTATAATGCCTGATGAGTTTGGAGAACACCTGACCTGAGATCAGAGACCATTCCTCCATATAGGATCTCTCCAGATCCTTCAGATTCCCAGATCCATGTTTGTGCTTCTCCTCTTCAGTTCAGCCACTCATTTTCTGTAGGGTTCAGGTCAGGGAACTGGGACGGTCATGGCAGAAGCTTCATTCTGTGCTCCGTAACACATTTTTGTGTTGATTTTGATGTTTGTTTTGGATCATTGTCCTGATGGAAGATCCAACCTCGGCCCATTATAAGATTTCTATCAGAAGGCGTCAGGTTTTGATTTTTTATCTGTTGATATTTGATAGAATCCACGATGCCATGAATCTGAACAAGAAGTCCAGGACCTCCAGCAGAAAAATATGCCCACAACATTAAAGATCCAATGGTATATTAAATTGTACACATTGGGTAATTTTTATCCTTGTGCGCAACAAACCCATCTAGTGTGTTTGCTGGCAAAAAGATCTTTTTTTAGTTTCATCTGACCACAGAAGCCTGTGCCGTTTGAAGGTCCAGTCGTGTCTGACAATTGAATATGCTGGAGTTTGTTTTTGGAGGAGAGAGGAGGATTTTTCTTGAAACCCTCCCAAACAACATGTGGTGATGTAGGTTTTTTTTTCTCTCTGACCCCCAAGACTCAACCAATCTATGCAATTCTCCATCTGTGATCCTTGAAGAGTCTTTGGCCACTCAAACTCTCCTCCTCACCGTGCATTAAGGCAATATAGACACACGTCCTCTTCCTGGCAGATTCGTAACATCTTTAGTTGATTGGAACTTCTTAATTATTGCCCTGATGGTCAAAATGGGGATTTTCAATTCTTTAGCTATTTTCTTACAGCCACTTTCTATTTTGTGATGGTCAACGATCTTTTAATGCACATCAGAACTATATTATTTGGTTTTACTCATTCTGATGAATGATTAAGGGGATTTGGCATTTGTGTTTCCTCATATTTAAACTCCTGTGAAACACGAAGCCATGGCTGGACAATTTAATGTTCCTAGTCACCCTGGTGTGCTAAAAAAGGTAAATATTAATGGGAATATACTTCAGAGATATTTTACTCGTAAAAAAATCTAGGGGTGCCAATAATTGTGGCCAACGAGTTTTGGAGAAAAACATTTATTTCATAATGTGATTTCCCCCCCACTTTCAATTCTTTTACTTCAATGAAAGGTTAGAATTTTGCTAATTCTTGGAATGAAAGATCAAAATGATAAACAATGCAAATTTATTTTTTACAGCCAGCTTTGATCATATTTACCAGGGGTGCCATAAATTTTGACCATGACTGTATATATATATATATATATATACGTATATATATCATCATCGGCAGTCCGTCGTGTATCGACGATGACTGTCTGGATTGGAGGCTATTGTAGGAAGGCTCTCACGCGGGCTAGAAGGCCTGCTCTCGATCTACAGCAGAGATGGCATTTGCTACAGACAAAGTCTTTTGCTGCAATCTAATAGTGCCGTCCTCTCATGGGCTTTCTCGTAGTCTTTCTGACGCTTTTTCTCAACAGCTGCGACTTCTGTTTTCAATCCACGCTGCCATTTCTCACGCTGCAGGGCCTGTTCCTCCCAGCTTTCTGGGAGATCCCGGTGTTCCTCATATGTCTTTTCAGGGCATCTTTGAAAGGCAGTTTTTGACCACCACGGCTTATATATATATATATATATATATATATATATATATATATATATATATATATATATATATATATCATGCATTTTACTTTCTGCTGTGTGATATTAAAGCCTACAGTAAAGATAAGGTAACCTTTCAGATCTGAATTAAAGCTGCCGTCGGCAACTTTTTTTTAATCATATTCAGCGAATTCGACACTATATTCCGACAGAACAACATAAATAAAGTGGTTTTAGAAAAAAAACCCCGAGCTTCTAACTCCACCTGGAGCGTGTTATTTGTTTTGCAAAAATCCACCGCTCCCGGTTCATTGTGTCCAATCAGCGCTGGGGGGTGTGAGATAGGACTGTCAATCACAAGTCGTGCACGCACACGTCAATCACATGCACACGCCTGAAGTTCGCGCAGTAGCGAAGAGTGATGGCGCACTGACGAGCACGAACTCGGTGGGAGGGTATTCGTTGATAGTGGGGGAGGGGCATGAGAGTTGTAAACATTCAACATTTTGCCTAAGTCACTCAATCAGCCAGAGTTGCCGACGGCAGCTTTAAGTATTAATATGAGGAGAGATACAATAAATGAAAGGGTTATTTTTGTTCCAACCTTTTTGTTTTTATTCTTGCGTGTGAAGATCTTTTTAATAATCTGAAGATTATTTTTTACTGTGAAGAACCTTTTTTGCAGTGAAAAGGTTCCATGGATGTTAAAGGTTCTTTAAGGAACCATCGGTGCCAAGAACTATATTTTTAAGAGTGAAGAATGCATTTGTGACTTAAACCCCATTAAATGCATTTTTTAATCAGAAATTGCTGCATGTTGGTGGAAATTAGATTATTTATGAAACTGCTTACTTTTTTCAAGGAGAAATAAAATGAGAATATTTCATAAATATACAACATTTTATTAGGATGAGCTTCTCAGCATACTAAACTGAGCTCATGTTCACCTTGGTATATATGAGCCATTTCAGCGTTTTGTTTCAGCTGTGTTGTGTTTTCAGGGCTTGCCCTCATATTTCTTCTTGCAGCTTTAGATGTTGTTTCTAGTAAATGGCAGGGTTCATCAAAACACATGTTGAGTGTAATCAAGGAAACATCTGCTCCTGAAAAGTGATTTGAACAGCACCTTGATTGCACAAATGCTTCCTCTACAATAGTAGCTGTGCAGCAATTTTACCATCTTTGTGGAAGAAGTTCTACTGAACTCTTATATGTGAACAGGTCAAGCATATTTTGATTCCTTTGACACGTTTAAGTTGAATATCCCCTAAACTATATGCTCTCGTATGAGAGGCTACCTCAACAATGCCAGGAGTCATTAAAATGTTTGTCTTTAATTAACTTTAAAAGGGAATAGATTACTGGCACTGATATTGCGGACCTTTCCATCACTGAATGTGTCAAACTGGGGTCACATCATGTCTGCATTCCCATTAGCCCAGCCTGTGACCCTCATCAACCCCATTCACCGGCGCCCTCTGGAAATGCCACTCTCATACAGAATAAATTACCGGCAAATCTGCTCCATAAAAATGATATCGTAATAACAGTGGAAAAGCTTGTGTCCCCTGCACAACCTGAGTGAAACAAAACAGAACAAAGGAAACAATAGTGTCTGTAACAAACTCAGATGTCAGACTTATAATGATCAGACTCACTGGGAGAAGTCATTACGTGTCAAACTACCTAAAATGATGTCTTCGGGGGGCACTGAAGTGTTTATAGTCTAATTATCATTATCATCAGATTTAGTAAAAATAAATATAACTTGAAAAATTTGTTCAAAAAGGCATTTATATATTGAACCAGTTATATTTCAGGGCTCCACAGCTCTAACAGTGGAAACTTTAATAAAATGCATTGTTATAAAGTATTATGTAATCCCAATTCTGTAAGCACCTGGTCAGATTTGTTGGTGAATCCACAAAGAAAAATCTGATTGGAAATAAGAAGAGGGACACTAGATTCACTGAGAGGAGCATTAATCACTATAATGGTCTCTTCTTGTGGACGAGTGTGAGAATTATTGTTAACACTAACGCAAAAAAGAGGCAGATAATGTAATATAGTAAATCTAATGCTTTCCCCCTGTATTTATATATAAAAAAGACAAAACAAACAATCAATCAGTCCATCCATCCATCAATCAATCAACAAGTCAATCCATCCATCCATCAATCAGTCCATTCATCTATCTATCTATCCATCCATCCATCAATGAACCAGTCAATCTGTCCATCCATCAATCAATCAACCAACCAGTCAATTCATCCATCCATCCATCCATCCATCCATCCATCCATCAGTCAAGCCAAGTATATTTATATAGCGCTTTTCACAATATAGATTGCATCAAAGCAGCTTCACAGTATCAATCAAAACAACATAACAATGTTTGTTTCATAGTGGAAAAAGCATCCACGTTTGGTAGAGCTGATCAATGGTATTAATGATTGGTTAATTAATTTGAATATCCCCAACTGAGCAAGCCAAAGGCAACAGTGGCAAGGATATTCAGTCCATCCATCCATCCCTCCATCAATCAATGAACCAGTCAAACTATCCATTCATCCACTAATCAATGAACCAGTCAATCTATCCATTCATCCATCAATCAATGAACCAGTCAAACTATCCATTCATCCATCAATCAATGAACCAGTCAAACTATCCATTCATCCATCAATCAATGAACCAGTCAAACTATCCATTCATCCACTAATCAATGAACCAGTCAATCTATCCAGTCATCCATCAATCAATGAACCAGTCAAACTATCCATTCATCCACTAATCAATGAACCAGTCAATCTATCCATTCATCCATCAATCAATGAACCAGTCAAACTATCCATTCATCCACTAATCAATGAACCAGTCAATCTATCCAGTCATCCATCAATCAATGAACCAGTCAAACTATCCATTCATCCACTAATCAATGAACCAGTCAAACTATCCATTCATCCACTAATCAATGAACCAGTCAAACTATCCATTCATCCACTAATCAATGAACCAGTCAATCTATCCATTCATCCATCAATCAATGAACCAGTCAAACTATCCATTCATCCATCAATCAATGAACCAGTCAAACTATCCATTCATCCATCAATCAATGAACCAGTCAAACTATCCATTCATCCACTAATCAATGAACCAGTCAATCTATCCATTCATCCATCAATCAATGAACCAGTCAAACTATCCATTCATCCATCAATCAATGAACCAGTCAAACTATCCATTCATCCATCAATCAATGAACCAGTCAAACTATCCATTCATCCACTAATCAATGAACCAGTCAATCTATCCAGTCATCCATCAATCAATGAACCAGTCAAACTATCCATTCATCCACTAATCAATGAACCAGTCAATCTATCCATTCATCCATCAATCAATGAACCAGTCAAACTATCCATTCATCCACTAATCAATGAACCAGTCAAACTATCCATTCATCCACTAATCAATGAACCAGTCAAACTATCCATTCATCCACTAATCAATGAACCAGTCAAACTATCCATTCATCCATCAATCAATGAACCAGTCAAACTATCCATTCATCCATCAATCAATGAACCAGTCAAACTATCCATTCATCCATCAATCAATGAACCAGTCAAACTATCCATTCATCCACTAATCAATGAACCAGTCAAACTATCCATTCATCCACTAATCAATGAACCAGTCAATCTATCCAGTCATCCATCAATCAATGAACCAGTCAAACTATCCATTCATCCACTAATCAATGAACCAGTCAATCTATCCATTCATCCATCAATCAATGAACCAGTCAAACTATCCATTCATCCATCAATCAATGAACCAGTCAAACTATCCATTCATCCACTAATCAATGAACCAGTCAATCTATCCATTCATCCATCAATCAATGAACCAGTCAAACTATCCATCAATCAATGAACCAGTCAAACTATCCATTCATCCACTAATCAATGAACCAGTCAAACTATCCATTCATCCACTAATCAATGAACCAGTCAAACTATCCATTCATCCACTAATCAATGAACCAGTCAATCTATCCAGTCATCCATCAATCAATGAACCAGTCAAACTATCCATTCATCCACAAATCAATGAACCAGTCAATCTATCCATTCATCCATCAATCAATGAACCAGTCAAACTATCCATTCATCCACTAATCAATGAACCAGTCAAACTATCCATTCATCCATCAATCAATGAACCAGTCAATCTATCCATTCATCCATCAATCAATGAACCAGTCAATCTATCCATCCATCCATCAATCAATGAACCAGTCAAACTATCCATTCATCCATCAATCAATGAACCAGTCAAACTATCCATTCATCCACTAATCAATGAACCAGTCAAACTATCCATTCATCCATCAATCAATGAACCAGTCAAACTATCCATTCATCCACTAATCAATGAACCAGTCAAACTATCCATTCATCCATCAATCAATGAACCAGTCAATCTATCCAGTCATCCATCAATCAACCAACCAGTCAATTCAACCATCCATCCATCCATCAGTCCATCCATCCCTCCATCAATCAATGAACCAGTCAATCTATCCATCTATCATCCATCCATCCTTCCCTCAATCAATGAACCAGTCAATCCATCTATCATCCTTCCATCCATCATCCATCATCCATTCATCAGTCAATCCATCTCTCTGTCCGTCCATCCATCCATCGTAAGTTTTCCTCTGCCACAGTTTGCATTGGATCTCTCATTAGGGCTTTCTCTATAAATCCGCTGTGGGACCATTTGTATTGTGAAAAGCGCTATGCAAATAAACATGAATGGAATGAATTATTTGCAATTCTTTCCTGAATAAATCGATGATCCTGGAGAGACTGTTTTGGCTATTCAGGATTGATTATTCTACTCAGGGGAGGTTCGGGATCAGGGATTGGTAAATTATACACCACTAGTGTTGACTGTTCTGCAATTATCATTTTTACTTGGCATTACAAAGGCTATGATTCATTTACAGACCCTGAGCAAAAGCTGAATCAACAACACTTGCATTTCCCTGAAGCTGTCTATCCATTACTTACAAACAAACGACACACTGTAGACCAACCAAAAGCCATTCATTTCCAAAGACGAGTCCTGAAACTTCACAGGTGTGAGTCTGAGTTCAAGGGGTTACCAGATAACGTGAAGAGTGAATGTGTATTTTCATTCATCACGTCTCCTTCACTCAGTCCCCTATTCTTCTCATCTTTAGGCGTGTTTCCATTACAGATTTGCGCAAAACTTTTTTCTAAATGTCGACAAAAAACTATTGCGAAATGTAGGCGTTTCCATTAACCAATGTTATTTTTTCCTCTCGCGATATTAAGTCATTCCAAAAATCATGGAGACGGATGTTGATGGGTTTACGTATATCCCAGTCACTGCACTGCCATCATTATTAACCGAAGGAGACGTGTGTGTGTGTGTGTGTGTGTGTGTGTGTGTTCCAATCATTAAAGGGATACTTCAGCTCTGGAAAGATGAATGTGTATTTAAAATGGGTCATTTATGTAGAAGAAATGTGAAATTATTTTAGAATTTGGAGCCTTCTAGACTGAGAAAAGCCAGAAAATGTATTTTTGGCTCATATGGATGAAAGACAACAACTCCCATAATGCACTTGCTTCGCTGCCCAAGGAGGTCACGCCTACCGGTAACAGAGCGCAACTAGTGAGTCTCCGTGATGAGTCTGCCCGGGATTACGAGATCGCTCAAAATATCCGGGATTCGGCTTTTGCGTTCTACAGTCGCCATTCATCATGTTTACTGAGGCGAGCAGGACGAGACTGAGGGCCGCGGGAGAACGGCGCGAGGCCGGTGGCGTGATTACTGATGAGCGACACCTGTGAGACGCACCGGTCTCTATCACGGAGGAGCGGGAATTTTCTTAGCAATGTTAAAATGCACATCAACCGATTACTTGTTTAGCGTTCATGTAAACACTACATTCAGATTCACCAATCGGAAGGAAGTCAGTTAGATTGAAACAAAAGGTGTGCATGTAACGTTAAACAATGAATGGCGACTGCAGAAATCAAAAGCTGAATCCCTTACATTTTGGACGATCTCGAGGCCGGACATGTCCGGGAAAAAGAGGATGTAAACCCCTACTCAGCTTTCTCCACAGAACAAGAGCCTGCTAGGTTAGCTTCCAAATAAAATATAGCTGACAGCCTGACACTATTTGATAATTATGTGACTCAGACTGAGAGATCCTACCCTCTATGTGTGAGTTGAAAACATGCTGAACAGCGGCTTCTACTGGCTGTAGTCTTTAGCCTCTGGCCAAAAAATCCTCCGATGACGCAAAATGACGATTTTTGCGTCATCGGAGGATTTTTTCCAGACAAAAAATACATAAATCTCTCGTCTCAGGGGGATATGAGGAAGGAAAGCACGGTAATTCGAAAATACTACAGGTTTTCTACTGATACAAAGCTTAATGCTAAATCCTGAAGTATCCCTTTAATGACAAGGAAAGCCTATTACACTGTGAGCGGCTCATATGAGGAGTTTCTGGGTGTTTCTCCTCATTTCTGCTTCAGGGTCTTGATTGTGGCGTTTCTTTGAGGTTTATAATCCAGTATTCCTGTAATACTTTTGTTTTTTATGAATTGAATAAAAAACTCTGTCTAGTATTCTGTCCGAGCACTACGTCAGGTGACTTTAAATGCGCAAAAACTGTTTCCATTGCAGTTGTGCAAAATATTCCTTTTTCGAATTGCCTGAAAAACCTCCTCACGCGAGCGTAAAAACTTTTTTGCGATAAATGGGAGTTTTTGCGAAATTGACGTGTTTCCGTTGGGCATATTTTCAATTCGCGATTTCAACTTGCACAATTTGAAGGGTAATGGAAACGCGGGTAGTGTTGGACTTGTTTACATCATGTGTCTTTTACGCACCAATACAATCAGTGTTGTAAATTTTAACTGGCTGATTGAAAAATGCATTCTTAAAATCGAATAATTTGTATTGTATTTTTAAGTGCAAATTAAATAGGCCAACCATGTTCATTATCGTTATATATATTGTATGTCTAATAGCAATACGTAATACTGTGGTTTAAGGACCACATCCACCTAAAAAATATATATATTTATTTCAGCAGATTTTGAAAGAATCTCTTATAGATGTCAGCGAATTCACCTCATAGCAATTTTCTTTCATGCATTTCTCAAGTTTTTGACATTCTCAATGCTTGCATTGCGGTGCTATGGGGGTTTATGTGAGGTAAGATATATCGAGGTTCAGGTAGGTGAAACACTACCTGGGTGTATGTGACCCTTGACCTTTGTTATTCTCAGCCGCCCACCTTTCAGAGGAGGGGCTGCAGCTTTGCCCTCGCCAGCATCCATCAATAATTCAGGCTTCACATTAATTACACAATCGCTCTGCAGGGTTCTGCTCTCCGCATGCGGTACAGGCTTACAGTCATCCATCACCCCGCTCAACCCACTCACATAAAGCTCACATTTCTCCTGAGGTCCAGACAACGGGAAAAAGCAATTCTTTCATTTCTGCAGGTCTCTTGGCAGGTGTTTGTTTGTGTGAGCATGCATTAGAATGCAATCTTAACTGTCGCGATGTTGCCGTGCTCACCAGCTGTCATAGAGGAATTCAATTAAGACATCACAGGAACGGGGCGGGTGAGAATGATTAAAATTGTCAATAGCGAGCACAGTTATGAAATGCCACGGCAATATCAGCCTCCTATGCATCACAAGACAAATGGCTTTCATCTAGAGCCACTGCGGCCCCTGATTGAATCAGCAGAATTTCAAAAGAATTATCCCGTTAATAATATTTCACCTGTTTCATATCCACTCCTATAAGGGCGGCAATCCAAAAAAAATTGTTCATCAACTTTAGATCACTCTGAAAACTGTAATTAGCTCCCAGCAGCATAACTGCCTCTGGTATGAAATATCTCTTCAGCTGGAGAAATTATTCTGACCTGCAGAAATTATTCTGATTATTATCATTATTTGAACATCTACAGTAACATAATTTGCTGGTGATAGATATATGGATAGATAGATAGATAGATAGATAGATAGATAGATAGATAGATAGATAGATAGATAGATAGATAGATAGATAGATAGATAGATAGATAGATAGATAGATAGATAGATAGATAGATAGACTCTGAGTGATTCTGCTAATAGATAATCATTACTACAATACATTATTTTTAATGATTATTTTCTTTCTTTTTTAAAATGGATTACAGTAATACAAATTGAATACAGATTGCAAAGACTGTAGATGATTCTCTCATCTACACAGATGCATTTTCCTTTTTGCAAATTATACATTTTATAAGTAAAAATATTAAAACACGAGGGAAATCATTGTTGTGTCCATGACGATGGGAAAAATGGGCATAAAGCTTACATATTTACCCAAATTATTATATCCATGTATAACCGAAGCTAATTTGGGTGGGTTTGTCCCGTCCCCAATGTCACTTCTCTTTCTTCTACGGCCCTGACGAGAACATCGATCTCCTCGGCTGTGAACCGATTCTGAAGCGCTCCTGGTAAATGCGCCGTTATAATAGTATTGCGCCATGGAACAAGCGCACCTCGTTCATCATGCTCTTAAAGGGAATGTGATATGACGCTCTGATTGGTTTATTTCCCGTTACGCCCAAACCACACCTATGAATAATGAAGCTACTTCAGACCAACCCCTTTTAGATTTGCGTCGGGGGCAAGAGTCATTTATCCCGCCGGGAAAATAGCAACAGCGCCGGGATCCGCCCACAAAGTTACTTTGACACTTGCGTTTCAGATCGTTAAAATAGGGCCCTATGTGTATTTGGCGTGCTGTCCGTTGTCTTAACGTTCTCCTCCCTAACTTTGTTAATAAAACATGAATGATGGTGAATAGTGTTTAGTCAGGAGTCACTGTTCAGTACATCATAGATACCATAAAATGACGAATGATCTACTAAATTAAACTTTTTTTGGTGACTGGTTTTATGAGTTTCACCCATGTAGTTCATGTGAAATATTATATTGATCAACAACAAGATCAGTTCAAGATCATGCATGGATCTGCGTTTAATCATGTTCGAATCAGCTGTAAGCTGGTGTCCAGGTGCAGCTGTGTGTGTGTGTGTGTGTGTGTGTGTGTGTGTGTGTGTGTCTGCAGAGCTTGTTAGGGTGACATGTAACGTGAGCAGGCAGGCTGTGGGCAATGCCAGTGCCCATGCCATGGAAATCATGCTCAGTCTTGTTAGGGGACGTTTGGAGGCTTTGTCCTGTGAGGACTGCTAACAATCCCGGCTGTGGACGTCAACCTGCTCTACAGAGACTGCCAGAGACACGCTCATTATTAACACACATGTTCATGTTCCACTGTGGGACGCCGTTGCATGTGCACGCCGTCAGCGCTTTCACAGATTCACCTTTTTGAAGTTTACACGGAAATGATGATATTTCTAAAAAAAAAATTCAATGCTTGCACCTTGGAACCAATTTCAAGGTTTGCGTTCTCGAGCCCCAAACACGCTGTTGTTGTGCGGATGAGCGGCCGGAGAGTGTTAAAGGGGTGGTAAAGTATGATTTTACTTTTCTAACTTTAGTTAGTGTGTAGTGTTGCTGTTTGAGCATAAACAACATCTGCAAAGTTACAACGCTCAAAGTTCAAAGCAAAGGAAGATATTTGCTTTTAAAGAAAAGGACTACAACAAACAGCTGGTAGGGACTACACGACATTCCTCCTGGGTTAGTGACATCACAAACCCTAAAATGTACGTATGTATACACAACCCTAAAATGTCCATGTTGAGAAGAGGAAAAGTTGTTGTATAAGAGGACATTTGTGAGTCAGCTCAAACTTTAGCATCCATCTTTTCACATGAAATAGAAAGTTCCTATACTAGCGATTTATAGATTACCATGACAGAATATGCTAATTGAAGATAGTAAACTCCCCATCAGCAACATAAATTCATCAACTAACCATTCAGAGATGTCCTGTTGCTTCTACATGTTGTCACTTCTTGAGTCTCTCCATCTTTGTCTGACTCCGTTTTAACATTAAAGGCAGAACAGTTTCTGTAATTTGAGTGTGTCTGTGTGAGGTAATCACAGCTGCTAACACACACACACACACACACACACACACACACACACACACACACACAAGCTCTTGAAACCCCGCCCTCTGCAGCGGCTCATTTGCATTTAAAGGGCCAGGCACAAAACGGTGCGTTTTTGCAAACCCTCAAAAAGTGACAACTTTAACATGCTATATTAAATTATCTGTTGGGTATTTTGTGCTATAACACACACACACACACACACACACACACACACACACACACTCTGGGGACATCAAATTTTAGCTGGATAATAACTTTATTCTAGAGCTGCTGTAAAGCCAATAAATCTCTATTACTTTAATTTCATGTTATCACTTTAAAGCTGATTTGAAACAATCTATAATGTTAAAAGCGCTATTTATGACTTGACTTGACTTGACTTGACTGTGGGCAGACGAAGCCGCACGTGAACAAACACATGCATGTGTGAAACTTCAAAAACATTACTTCATCAAACTACTGTAAAATCATTTGTCCATGAATCTCATGAAAACTCGAAAGACCCTAATATGTAATAATGATTGGTGAAACATTCATGCATTTAAGAGTTTATGCATGACATGACATTAATTTATGCATAACATGAATGAGAAATATTTGATTACACTTTAATTTAAGGTGACTGTACTTACTCAGATTAGTACTGAAAAATATTAATGAACTACATGTACTATAGAGTTACGGTTAGGGTTTGGTTTAGTGTAATTTACTAGTAATTATGAATTAATACTATAGTAATTACATGTACTAACGTGTAACTACATCACCTTACAATAAGGTGTTACCCAATATTTTCTTACAGCATTTAAAATTTGTTTATATCAGATAATAACAATGTTCGTTAGTTCGGAGTGAATTAAGTATTGTTAACTATTATTGTTAACCAGTGAAATCGTATTGCAAAGTGTTACCTTTATAATTCATAATAATGATTCTACTTAGATGATGCAATACACTATTTTTTACAGATTTTTTTTTAATTAGCATACATTTAAGTAACATAAAAAAAAAATAATTTTTTCAAAGTTGTAAATAAAACAGATTATTGGAGTATGCTTTACAAGAAAATACTATTTCAGTCTTTCTACTTCCAAATTTCACGTTTAATTAAAAATTTTATGTAATTACCAGTATAATTCATTATTATTAGCAATTTCTAAATAAAAAAGGTTACATAGAAACATTAAAAAAAAAATCTAAATTTTTTTCAGTGCAGTTGCTGTATGCCAATTTCAAAAGCTTTCTGTTTGTTCCTATTATTTACAGATATTTAGATATCTCTTGCAAGATATCTAAAATGCTATCATTCGAAAGCCACACTTTTACTGTTTAACGTTCTAGTTTGCATCTTTGTGTGGTTTAGAAACAGCCACTTGTACCGTATATGAGGAATCCACCTGACAGACATGTAAAACATTCAGCCACTGGTTTGTTTTTGCTTTTTGTTTTTCCACCGAGACTGATTTGTCTTTATTCATGCTGTGTATTGTGTGAGCAGAGAATCAGCAGATGTACTGGACGGCACTGGAAGCATATCTTTTATCGTTCACTGGCCGGTGTCATTTCCTCTTGTGTGTGTTCAACAGACATTTATATGTTACATGACCTCAGGTTAACCTACAATTCATTTCTTTGCTGCTTATGTTGTAATGTATTTGTCTAAGTTCACAGAAAATACTGTCATTAATGGGAAACGTGAGACTTTAGCTTTAGGTGCTTTTGAAATGAAGAGCACTTACCATGAATGTGAATCTCAGCATGCATTGGATCGAAAAGCATTCAGTCGGGTGTGTTACTTGCAAGGTTTTGAATGAGACTAATTCAAGGACACAGTATGAGTCACATTGCTGAATCTCTACTAACAACCGAAACAGTCTTTGTTCAGCAGTTGGTTGGCAAATTAATTGCATTATTTAATTTTTTTTGTTCCATAGATTCATTGTTGTCCAAGATGAATTTCTCAGAGATGGGACAATTTTCTATTCTATTCTATTCTATTCTACTCTACTCTACTCTACTCTACTCTACTCTACTCTATTCTATTCTTTTCTATTCTATTCTATTCTATTCTATTCTATTCTATTCTACTCTACTCTACTCTACTCTACTCTATTCTATTCTATTCTATTCTACTCTACTCTACTCTACTCTACTCTACTCTACTCTATTCTATTCTATTCTATTCTATGATTAGCATTCTAGTGTTCTGGTTGGCTGTTGACCCAAGTCATAAACCAAAGAGCCATGAAACTCATATAATATATTCATATATTTAATCCTGAATGTAAATACAATAAATCTATGCTGCTGAATAATAAATTGAGCCTTTAATTACAGCAGAAAACTTTAAGAGTCTATTTAAGTATATAAAATGGTGTAATAATATTTAATATTTCCCTCACAATAAGTAAGCCTAATCATTTAATGAAAGTCAATTATTTGCAAGCATGTTATACTTAGATTTGTGATTAAAATAGTGTTATTTTTACTAAATATTTTCAGTTGAATTGTTTAAAAACAATTGAAGCCAAGAGATGTGCAGCTGCTTTGCATGACTAGAAGAGAATGTTTTTACATAATTGCAGAAGGTTATGCATACAGTCAAAGACCCAGAACCAGATATTTGAAAGAAGACCCAGAGTCAGAATTATAATAAATTGAAGAAAAGTTTTACTGAAGATAGTTTGCAGTTTCATCAGCAGAAGTTCAGCTTCAAGACTCACAGGAGTTCGTAGGCCGTCCCGTTACAGTTACACAGATCACAGCAGTTTTATCATTCCCAAGGTCTAAGATACGGAATTGCTTTCAGGTTGAATGAGTCTCATTGGCTAAGAAATAGATAAACATAGTAATTTTCCACACATATACACATATACAGATAGACATATCTCCATAGATTATGCGGCTGACACTCGGATCCTGAAGTCAGGCACGTCATGACCTTCCAGGTCGCAGATTTGGGTTTCTGTGAGCCAACATGTTCAACTCAGTCAATCTCCAATAATGCCAGTGGTTCCTTAACCTGCAACCCAGAAGACTAACACACACACACCGACACACAGCTTCTCCAAGGTTGGATTTGGCCAGACTCTAAATATAAACAGGAGTCTCGTCTCAAAACATCAAGATAATGTTCTTTCTCTCAAGGAGAGCTAAGCTTTAGTCTAACTGGAAAGTAAGGCTTTAACAAAGAAATGGTCCCTTAAACTATTGGCTTCAAAGACCCCTATATGTTTTAACACGTTGAAGACCTTTCTCAAACACAAAACAAGTCCATATTTCATCTCTGGAAACCGGGATAAATAAGCAAGCACTGTTACTGCATTCAGACATCAAATACAGACATTAGAGAATACATGAAAAGAACATTTCAGTAATCGGTAACTTCTATAACAAAGTCAAATCCCCAGAGAAGTCATTCAACTCATTTGATATCAGAAGGAAAAAATATTGATTAATACCTTGATTATAATCACTCATTACATACACATTGAACCAGCAGTGGAGTCCAGTCCACGCCTTCAATTCCGATAGACATACTAACTATAAGTGACAAATAAGTTAACTAACTTTCATTCATTTGCAACTACATGTTAACTAACTCTCTTCAGAGTATTAGTAGACATTTAGGGTTAGGGTTTGGGGTAAGTTGTAAGTTGCAATAAGTTGGAATAAGTCGTAGTTGCAAAGTTACTTATAGTCAGTATAATGTCTGTTGAGGAGCATCAAAATAAAGTGTTAGCAGATATTAAGCAGACAATCTACTAATACTCCAATGACTGCTAGTTAACATGTAGTTGAACAATACATTACTCATAGTTAGTACAATGTCTGAAGTGGACTATCATAATATACGTTAAGCCAAAAGTCAAGTCACATTTATTTATATAGCGCTCTTTACAATACGGATTGTTTCAAATATTTACAGTGATAACAGGAAAATACTTCGTTTCGGCTGTACAAAGGCACAACGAAGTGCAGCATCGAAGTGAATCATGACCGTCGTCTACAGAAGCCTGCGTCTGTTTACTTGTGTTTTGTGTCGCATGATCAATTACTTTACAGAGTTTGTAAATGAAACTGACAGTTGGAATTTATTATTTTATTTTTTTAATGTATGATTGTCACGATCACGAAACTGTAGATCACTGCAGATGTTTGTCAGATGTCATGGCACAAACTATTTCTGTGACCTTTGGCTTTCAGCTCCATCCTCACTGAAAAATAAAGATGGAACAAATTATATGTCTGTGTCAGTCACAAAACTAACGGGTTTGAAATGTGTCCTGCTCTCAGACTAAACGCTTGTGAATCTGTTCGTCAGCTGAAGCTTTTAATGTCGAAGTCACTTATTTTTTCACTGCATATTTTACATTGTATAATTAGTATTTATAGGTTCGTACTGCAAATGTTCATATCATAGTTTTTTTATGTCTGAGAATGCACTCATTAGAAACAGTAGTATTATTGTGATATTCAATTTTTTTATCTATTTTAATTTTCAGCATCATTACTCGTCTTTAGTGTCACATGATCCTTCAAAAATCATTCTAGTATGACAATTCAATGCTTAAGAAACATTTACAATATTACAAAAGATTACTTTCAAATAAAAATAAAAAATCTTCTTTTGAACATTCTATTAATCAAATAATTGTGAGGAGAAGAAATGCATCACAATTTCCACAAAAATATGAAGCAACTGAATTCAACATTGATAATATTTATCGAGCAGCAACTCGTCATATTAGAGTGATTCTGAAGGATCATGTGACTCTGAAGAGCAATAAATTACACTTTACAATATATTCACATAGAAAACAGTTACATTAAATTGTATTAATATTTTACTATTTTTACTGTATTTGTGATCAAATAATTGTGGCTGTCTACATGTGCAATCTGTTTTGTGATTGATATTGTTCTTAAAGATGCTAAACTTTAAATGAAAGTAAATGTTGTGTGTATCTTGGTCTGCAGGGAAGAGGCCATCATGTCCACATATTTCGAGACGGTGGACGATCTGCTGGCGTCGTTTGGTCCAGTGAGGGATTGCTCCAAAGACAACGGAGGATGCCGGAAAAACTTCAAATGTGTTTCAGACAGAAGGATGGACTCTACCGGCTGCATGGTGAGTGTGTGACCACAGATCATTTACTGTAACATCAGCGGTGTGTGTCCCGTACACCGCCGTAACTCGCTGCTTCACTACCGTTGAAGAAATCAACTAGCGAGTCACGACTGTTTCCCGAAACCGTATTGTCGCAAATTGGTCGTTCAACCGCGTTGGTTTATGACGTCTCGACGGCACGTGGTGGAGAAATAACTTATTTTAATGAATCTGTTTGGTTTCACTTTATTTTGATGGTCTCTTTCTGTTAACTATAAGTAACCTTGCTCCTACATGTCG
Source organism: Semotilus atromaculatus (assembly GCA_031834385.1). Classification (NCBI taxonomy): domain Eukaryota; kingdom Metazoa; phylum Chordata; class Actinopteri; order Cypriniformes; family Leuciscidae; genus Semotilus; species Semotilus atromaculatus. The sequence continues at coordinate 1,843,607 of JAULUF010000049.1, forward strand.
ACTAACTCTCATTAGAGTATTAGTAGAGTATTAATAGACTGGTAGGGTTAGGGTTAGTTGACATGTAGTTGAAAAGTTACTTATAGTCAGTAGAGTGTCTGTTGGAGGACCATCACAATAAAGTATATGCAGATATTAAGCAGACAGTCTACTAATACTCCAATGAGAGTAAGTTGACATATAGTTGCAAAGTTACTTATAGTCAATAGCACGTTCAAAAGGGACCATCAAAATAAAGTGTTACCGTCTGTTTGAGATCGAGTTCATGTTAGATGTTTTGATATAAATCACAGACATGCATCTGAGGACTATTTCTCATTTTTCACAGTAATTTTGCTTTATTTCCAGATTCAATCTCGTTCTGACGCACTAGATCACGTTCACACAAGCGCACTCTTCTAAAACAACATCCCTTAAAAAAACTAAAAGACGTAAATGACATTTGTATGTACTCTAAATAAAAGACACAGGTTGCACTGAATGTCAGCTTGCTTATTTTCCTCAAGATCAGGATTTATTGAGTCCACATGTCACGCAAACTAGAAACTCTGCTTATAACCACAGGAGATCTGTCGCTCACACACACAACTCTGCGATGCTGTTTGTGAATGTTCGTTGGAACGATGGTTTCGGGAAACACACTCGCTGAACTGATGATAACGACTGAACTTGCGAACTCAGTTGGCTAACGATGCTTTTGGGAAACACACTCCTGTTATATGACTGCGCTCAAGAGTGTGTGTTGTTGAGTTGCACTGGCAAACACGTCTCATTACAGGCGGATAAGTTTGTCTCGTGTTACATGTCCAGATTAAAAGGAAGGAAATGAGAACAAGGAAATGCGGGTAATGGCTTTTTTGTGAGACGAGCTCTACTCATAAAGCAAGGAAATTGATGATCTCACAGCTCTCTGTGCTGATGGATGAATCAATCATGAGCTTTAATCACTCACTCTTTTATTAGGAATAAAAGTCTGACACTGATTTTCAATCTGATCAGCTGCAGTGCTTTAAAAGAATAGTTCAGCCAAAAATGAAAATGCTCTTATCTTTCACTCGTTCCAAACCCATTTCCTCCGTGCAACACGAAAGGTCACATTTTGAGGAATTTCCTAATCACTCTTTTCTTTTGTAATGAAACAAGGCTGTCAGGTGTCAAAATTGACATAAAAAATGATTGGTTCTCACGTGTTTCGTGACATCGTGGATGTCAAACCTGACTTATTTTTTTAAATATGCTTACCGTATTTTGCGGACTATAGTCGCTCCACAGTATACGTCACATTAGTCAAAAAATGCATCACGAAGAGGAAAAAAACATAGGCCTATATAAGACGCACTGGACTATAAATCACATTTATTTAGAAATTTCCAGACATTTAATCTGGAAAGGCAAGCTATTCAACTACTCAATAGCACAAGAACAACAGGCTGAATAGGTGTCCGGTATGTTACCGTAACGGATTAAGAGTTATTCAGACTCAATAGCATAAAGAACATATAACTGGGAGGCTGAATAGGCTAAATTAAAGGTAGGGTAGGTAGAATTTTTCTAAATTTTTCCCCCAAAATTTGTTTAAGCTGTCTATATATACCAACACATAATTAAAATGTAAGTACTCTGAAAAAGAAAGTATAAAAATCGAGAGTCTGTAGTCCTCTCATGGCTGCAATAAACACAGCTACTTATCTCCATTCGGGACGAATGAAATGATTGGCTGGAGCGACTGTCACTCTCCCTCGCTACCATGGCAACCACCCCCGCTGCTACAGGAGCCGCCCACACGCGCACCCGTGTGACTCGAGGAGTGGAAGAAGCACGGACGCTAGGAAGAAGAAACACAATTATGGCAGAGAAAGAGCAGTCAAAATTCCCAGTACCTGCATATACAGTCAGCGAAGGCAAGAAAATTAAGACCGTATTTGAAAAGGCTATGCCCAAAAAGTCTTTGGATAAAGCAAGCAATATCAGGGCTTTCCAGCGGTGGACACCTGAGGGACATCAAGGGGCTGAAAAGTGACGGTAACAGTGCTTTCATCGTGGAAGCTCTTACAATCAAAACACCGTATATGTTATGAATCTTACACGAAATTCCCCTTCATCACAGACTAACTGATGGTAACGGGAAAAACGTGTATCAATGCAACCTGTTTTTAGCTTTGCCTTATGTTACTAGCTCGATACCGAATCAAACTCAATATATTTTTGCTGGCTTGATACTGAGTACTAACAGCCATGTTAGTTGTTTATATTCATAATGATAAAGTTAGGTATTTTATTATGTGATTCTGACATGATGTCACTCCATGCACTGCTCGTCTCCGCTCGGCGCGGGTAAACTCGTCCTCCAGCTGAGCGCGGGCGGTATCGCGCGGTCATGTGTTTTGGAGGCGTGGCTTTGGAAGGAGCCCAGATGGGAGGGGGCGGAGTTAATGGAATAATGAGCTGTGTTTATTGCCGCCCTGAGAGGACTACAGACACTCGATTTTTATACTTTCTTTTTCAGAGCACTTACATTTTAATGATCTATTTGTATATAAAGACAGTTTAAACAAATTTGGGAATTGTTATTTTTTTGAAAAATCCTGCCTACCCTACCTTTAAGTGTACTTAAAGAGAATGCACTTTCCTAACATGCTGAAGTGCACTTTTAGGTAATGTAGCCTACAGTAAGACTGGTCTCCATTGTTAGACAGTACCTTGGTTAAGGCTGACCGTAAGTGACGTAAACGCTACAGGAAAAAATTTGACACACTTTTTAACATGAAAATGATCCTAGTCCATACTGGGGTTTTCCACTGCGTTTCAGAAAAGATCAATGCTGCTAGTATGAAAGAGTATAAAGCCTTGAATGCAACTCGACACCCTTGCCTAATTTAGTATACGTGGTTCTATGAATATGCAAATGAGCCCCGCCTCCACTCACTCACTCACTCAGAGATCCACTGGTTGACGATCACACGTTGATCTGATTGGTTACAAGGTAGTTTGTGACGTCAGAAACACCAGCGATTTCACTCCGTGTTTTTGAGACTGTCTTTGGTTCACTGCAGTTTTAAGCAAAAAATACTCAGCAATGCTGTCGACTTATGAACTTACACATGGTTTGTCTTAAAGCATATGAAAAACACCACATAGACTAAACATTATAACATTAAAAGCTAGATTTTCACCACAGGGGGACTTTAAAGTATTGATGTATTTTGCCTCATGCTGGTTTAACTCCGTGTGGCCCACCTCGCAACCTCATACATCTATACAATTTTTAAACAAAAAAAATACAAATTTTGTTTCCACACAAAATCTGTTGCTTATTCAATGTCAAAAAAAAATTCCGCCCAATATTCAGCATTTCAAAAATCTGTTCAAATGTGATAATAACATTCAAATACTGTGCAATTCTCTTGTAGTTTGGTCCAGCTTAAATGCATCTATAAAAATCACAGGTTGTTGTTATATCTTGAAAATAAAACTTCATTCACATCCAACACACACGAGTATACCTCGGATCTCAAGCTTGACACTCGGGCACAGCGATACGATTTCCGTCTAACTGCTGGCTGGAGTGGATTTATTTCTGGATCTCTTGACCCGGGCCGAGGTCGTGATCCACTCGGGCTTGTGTTTTACTCTCCTCAGCTTCAGGGACATCGGGAACCTTCCTCTGCCACTTCTCCACACTCTCAGTAATAGAGGTGAAGTGAACACTTAAAAGGATTAAGCTGCGATTGCTGCGAATGCCCTAAAAGTGCAGTGCTGATTGTTTTAGGACATGCTGTGTTTTTATAAGGCAGACCGCATTCAGCGCTTGGCAAGATTACAAATGATGTCACTTCCTTTACAAATGCTCTGTAATGGTGACTTAAAATCCTTCATACATTTAGCCTTCACTCTTCTCAGATATTTGCTGCTAAATTACAGTCGTGTGAATGCTTGCTCTGAGAAAGATGTGACATTAATGTGCAGGTACTGTTTTTTTTTCTCTTACATATCAATCAAAGGAAGACTAAACATTACCTGGACAGTTTTTTTTTTTCAGACAGAAAATAGTGGAGACTTTGAAAGTAAAACACAGACTCCTCTGCAAAACAAGAACAAGTAATGATAAAAAAAACACAAAAACAAGACAAAGCACATGCACCGTAAAAATCAGTGGCATGCGAGCGATGGGAAAGAGATTAATAATAAATATTTTAGTAGTGAAATGGCACAGTCATTAAAAATAAAAATTAAACATGTTCTTTATAGTTGCTGATGGCAAGTAGAATTAAGTGGATCGTAATTTCCAAACATATCCTGGGGTAAAAGAAGTACTTTTGCATTTGTTTAATAGAATACTTATTACTAAAAGAATACCTTAAAAAATATACTTGAGTGCAAAGTCTGCAAACTGAATGTTATTTACAATTAAATAAAAATGCATATTATACATTGAATAATAAACATTATAGTGTAATGCAATTAATTGAACTTAAGTGAGTAAAAAACATTTGTAAGTAAGACTTAAGTACTTTTGATTCATAATCTGACAAGCATTTATGGTAAACACTACATTTTGCAAACATATTATTTTAAGACTCTGGACACATCTCCTCATTTATTTTAAATAATATTTTGTATAATAACACATCAACCTATCTGAACTGTGCAATGACAAGTAAAACTCTCACAGATGCTCATAATGTAATGAAGTTTGTACAATATGCGTCACACGAGTAAACATGCGTCGCTATCGAAAACCAAATTTATTTTGGCAAAAAATTGCATTCAAAAAGCTTAATTTTTCACAGAAAATTAAACATTTTACTTTAAAGTACATTTTGAATCGTTATGTTTTAACCTGATAATTAAATTAAATTAATTAAATAAATAATCTGTGTCGGGTTTTAAAGTACACTTTATGTGTTGACAAACATAGTAATGTAAAGCTAATATATAAATGTACTAAATTGCATCATTACAAATATATAATTACAAATCAATTTAAATAAAAATTCAAGAGAAGCATATGTTAGTTCTTGCAGTTCGCTTAAAGGGAAAATACACCCCAAAAATTAAAATACTTACTATCATCCCAAATAATTTTCTTTCTTCAATAGTGGTTTTCAAAAGTGCATTATTTGTATTTTAGATCACTCCAAAAGCTCAAAGAACAAACCTGAAAGACAAAGAAAGATTAGTGGTCTTACACTGAACACGTGAGTAAACGTCACTTTGAAACAAGTCCTTGTCAATGTCAAAAGAAGTGTTTAAACTAGGGCTGGGCAACGATTAATCACGATTAATTGCATCCAAAATAAAAGTTTGTTTACACATAATATATGTGTGTGTAGTGTGTATAATTATTTTGTATATATATAAATACACACACATGCATGTATATTTAAGAAAAAAATATATATACAGTATATACATGAAAATATTTCTTAAATATATACAAGCATGTGTGTGTATTTATATATATAAAATAATTATACACAGTGCACCCACATATATTATGTAAAAAAAAACTTTTATTTTGGATGTGATTAATCACGATTAATCATTTGACAGCCCTAGTATTTATACATAATTTATATTATATATAAATATACATTTTTATATATTAATGAAATATTTTTCTTATATATATACATGCATGTGTGAAATTTTTTTAAACAAAATAATTAAACACACTACACACATATATTATGTGTGAACAAACTTTTATTTTGGATGCGATTAATCGCGATTAATCGCGATTAATCGTTGCCCAGCCCTAGTTTAAATACAAAACATATTAATATAGAAATGAATCTGTCCCGTTTAGTCCTCTGGAGAGAAGCAGGTTATGAATGATGATGATGTGTGATAATCTTCTCCAGGAACAGACACCGATGAGAGCTGACTCTATAACAACATGTCCGGGAGAGCTTTATTGGACTTTCTGTGTAGCCACTGGCATTTTTTTTTTTGGACAATTTTCAACAAGTGCATACTGCTCCGAGAACATAATTTAAACGGTGAAATCCATTATTTATTTTGGACGGAAGGTTTTCAGCAAGGACCTCTCAGAAATGAAATATACATGAAGAACAACTAATAAGATTGTCCGAGTTGTGAAGGCCTGGCTCTTGCCAGTGGGTGATTTTATTAAAATCTTCTACCAGGAAAAGTCACTCTTTCCAATAGCCTACAATTTCTCCTTCTGATTCATGTATTGCTGTTTTCCCTTGTTGACTGAACAGATGGAAAATCGGCTTCTCAAGCTCTTTCTGTGATGCTTTCAAACGGGAGATTTGTTCGTGTGGATGAGGAAGACTTTTCCTCCATCATGTTCAGTGTTTCACCTCACTGAGCCTAAAGCCTTTTACTTCCTAACCTAATACATCAATCCAGATATATTCACTTCAAAACACTCTCCGTCCACATTCACATTCTCAAGCGTTTTACAAAAGTTTCTCATCCACACTGAAACATGGGAAAACACTACATTCTTCCTGCGCATGCTTAACACCACATAAAAGCTCACTCAGATGATACAGAATGAACAGACATCATAAAGTTATCATGCTATTATTCTGGCAGGATCATTTTATTTAGCAAAATATCAGCGTTCATCAGGTCGCGCTCACTCACCATTATATTTTGGTTGAAAACTGAAGTAATGATGCTGAAAACTCAGCTTTGATCCTATAAATAAATTACATTTTACAATATATTGCAAGAGAAAATATTTCACAGTATTACTGTTTTATGTTTGATCAAATTAATACAACCATGGTAAGCATTACATTTATTGGCAACGATTGATTGCGATAAATCACATCTAAAATAAATGTTTGTGTTTACATAATGTGTATAATTATTTTGTATGTATAATTACACATGTATGCATGTATGCATATATTTAGGAAAAATGTGTTATTTATATATCAAATATTTATATTTATATATAATATAATGTATAAATATAAATATACAGTATATACATGCAAATATTTCTTAAACATATACATGCATGTGTGTGTGTATTTATATATACAAAATAATTATACACATGCATACACATATATTATGTAAACACAAACTTTTATTTTGGATGTGATTAATCGTGATTAATCGTTGCCCTGCACTATTATTTAGCCATTTTCTCAAATTCATTCAGTCTGGAATCTGGAAATCTCCTGTCCAGTCTCATGCAATGTGGCAATGAGTTCATCTGAATAGTTTAAAGGGCCCCTATCATGGATTTCTGAAAATGACCTTTCATGTAGTGTGTAATATAGCTAATATATAAGTGAATGAAAACATCCTGCAAAGTTTTAAATCTGAAAGTGCACCGTATATAAAGTTATTGTCTTTCAAAAGTAAGAGTCGACTCTGAGTCAATGAAATGAATTGTTTTTCAAACGAGTCATAAGCCGTTTAGTCGTGACGTCAAGACGAAACATTAGCATTAGCTCCGCCCACTTATTGCGCGCGCACCAGAGAAACTTAAACCTCAGACCGGCGGCTGATCCTGTGATACTGGATGTGTCGGTAAAGACTTTTTTTCCACTGCCCAAGGACGAGCATGTGAAGAATCTGTGGTTAAAATTAATCTTTACCATGATACTACAGCAGTATAATCATGAACTTTTCCTGTTACCTTTATTTTACTGACGACTGCTTCTCAAATATCGGAGTCAGCTGATCAGCTGTGGGCCACTATTACATAAAACTGTCTATTAATGCAGATTGTCTGTCTTTCTCACTACTTTGAGGAAGATTAAGCATGGAGCAAGATTTGTTTTTACCAATGTTTGTTACATCAGTCATTCACGCTCGAGCTCGGCTAATGTATTGCATAGCCTACATGATATTGATACAGTTTCCACGTGTTCACCGCAATATATTAGAAACATACTCTGCAGATAAATTAGAACAAGTAAAATAATCAGTTGATGGACATGCACTTGTTAATGCTGATGGTGAGGAATAGCAACATCTCATAATGTACGTTACCTCAAAGTGAGTAGTGAATCTCTGAAGCGTCCTGCTCGAGTACCTGTGATGGAGGTTCGGGTTGAATGGATGGTTCTTCTTCTTCTTCTAGTGTTTCATCATCGGACTCGAGCTCGGATTGATATGGTAAAATCAACGTCATTGTTCGTTACTGTGTTTAGTTTACGGTGTAGGAAGCCTCAGGACACGCAGAGCTGTCGGTGTTATGGCAATGGGAATTACGCGGTAAACCAATCACAACAGACTGAGCTGTATGGCCAATCAGAGCAGAGTAGACCAATCACAACAGGCTGAGCTGTCTGGCCAATCAGAGCAGAGTAGACCAATCACAACAGACTGAGCTGTCTGGCCAATCAGAGCAGAGTAGACCAATCACAACAGGCTGAGCTGTCTGGCCAATCAGAGCAGAGTAGACCAATCACAACAGGCTGAGCTGTCTGGCCAATCAGAGCAGAGTAGACCAATCACAACAGACTGAGCCGTCTGGCCAATCAGAGCAGAGTAGACCAATCACAACAGACTGAGCTGTCTGGCCAATCAGAGCAGAGTAGACCAATCACAACAGACTGAGCTGTCTGGCCAATCAGAGCAGAGTAGACCAATCACAACAGGCTGAGCTGTCTGGCCAATCAGAGCAGAGTAGACCAATCACAACAGGCTGAGCTGTCTGGCCAATCAGAGCAGAGTAGACCAATCACAACAGACTGAGCTGTCTGGCCAATCAGAGCAGAGTAGACCAATCACAACAGACTGAGCTGTCTGGCCAATCAGAGCAGAGTAGACCAATCACAACAGGCTGAGCTGTCTGGCCAATCAGAGCAGAGTAGACCAATCACAACAGACTGAGCTGTCTGGCCAATCAGAGCAGAGTAGACCAATCACAACAGACTGAGCTGTCTGGCCAATCAGAGCAGAGTAGACCAATCACAACAGGCTGAGCTGTCTGGCCAATCAGAGCAGAGTAGACCAATCACAACAGACTGAGCTGTCTGGCCAATCAGAGCAGAGTAGACCAATCACAACAGACTGAGCTGTCTGGCCAATCAGAGCAGAGTAGACCAATCACAACAGACTGAGCTGTCTGGCCAATCAGAGCAGAGTAGCTCACGGAAATGAAGGATTTAGAGAGATTGATTCATTTGGCAAGTCTTTGAGAATCATTGAAAATCTGGTGATCTGCAATTATGAGAAAATGAAACAGTTTTTTGACGTTTGATGCATGTAAACCTGTTGTAGGAGACAACAAAACAACATAAGGAAACTTAAAAAAATGCATGATGGGGCCCTTTAACAGTTCGACAGTACTGTGACGTCACACTAAACACTTCTCATGTAACTGTACTGTGAAAGTATAGCTAATAGACAGGAAAATACTGCAAATGTCATGCTGGATTTTTAGCCTCAGGCATTTTTCCCCCACTTTGTTAGACCCTTAGGGTTTTATGTGTGTTGTGTTTTCTATGTTAAAAAAAGTCCACGATGGGTTGAGTTTCATCAAATTCCTTTGTAAAGCATTAAGGCACATTTATTCACACGCAGGGACCTTTTTCTTCCGTATGTCGGTTCTGTTTAGTTTTTGAAGGCATGCATTCTTTCAAGAATCTTTATCTCTGCTGCACATGCAACAGCTTGCGTGTTCGTCATTTGAATTTCCTCCCTGGAGTTCAAGCCAGGTGTGTCCAAACCATTACGCCGAGGCGACGGCTCCCTCCTGGGCCATTAGCATAGAGAGAGAAGATGAATGATGAGCAGAACCGAAGGAGTGGACATGCAAGAAAAGTCAAACGAGATGAAGAACAAGAAGAAAAGGACATGTGCTGATTGAGAGCAGAAAATAATGAGATGACAGAGAGCAACACACATGTGGAAGCGCACACACACACACAAAAAAAACACCTAGTTGGTTTTTACACTCACCAACCTAGTGTAAAATCACCGTTGGCATGTCATTGGAGTTAGTTCCATTTATGAGGAACAGAAGAATAATACATGGTTTAAATGATGGTGATGTAAACACACATCTTACAGAAGCAAACATGGTAACACTTTATATGAAGTCCATGCTTATCGTGAATTATATCCCCATTTATACTTATTTATAAGTATTGATATTCTATAAATATATTTATAAAGGCTCATTAAGACCTATACTGCATTATAAGAGTTACATTTATAATATTTTGTATAATTCCTTATGTCATGCATTTGCTTTTTCAATGTGCATGCTCATAATTTATACATTTATAAAATAGCTCCAGAGACACTTGTTTGTTGTACCAATTAGTTATCAATTATGTATTTAATGACTAATGTTTGCATTCATGAATGGTAATTGATTTGTTAAATCTACATCTCATCAGCCATATTGCTTATAGCAGTTTGGAATTATACTTTTAAAAATATTGTTGCAGTGTTTTGCTAGTATGTAACATTAAAAAAGACAATTTTCAACAAAAATAAATAATAATTCTTTCAACTTAAAGCCATCAACGATGCATTTATATAGGCTAGTAACTGTATTATCACTCACAATAAGTATTTATATGAACACAACATGGCTATTAATAACAATATATGCTCTTTTTTGACAGAAATAATTCTGAATTACTAAAAAGTCATTGTAACTATAATATGATAACATTATAGCAATGCATGTTGCATAAATACATTCATGGAACCATACGACTGATTGATTATATTAATACTTATAAATCATAATGGATTATGAGCATGACTTACAAGTAATTATAAAAAAGAATATAAATGTAACTATAACTGTTCTTATAATGCAGTATGGGTCTTTATACATGTATTTATAAAATAGTAATTCTATAGCTATAATTCATTATAACCATGGTCTCCATAGAAATTGTTACCGAAAAGATCTAAATTTTATCAATGGTATCAATAGGCCTTGTTCCAAGGCAAAAATATGAACATAACATGGCATAACTCAGGATTGAAAAGAACAACACCAATGCAACTAACACAGTAAAACAGTAAGCCATAATGTGCATGAATTATTCATGCTGTGATGCATGCTGGGAAGCGGCCCTGTCTCCAGCTCCACATCACTAGATAACAGGTTTGTGCAGTGATTGTTCTTGTACAGATAATTGAGCAGCTGCACACTGGATTATTTCAGTTCCACTCAGAGATGTGTGTCTCCATCACATCTGGGTTTGTCTGGCTAGTTTGGACCAATAATCCCTTCTGCAATGACTATAACACTTAACAAGAAATCTGCTTATTTAGATCCTTTCAACATTTGCTGTAATTGTATTTATTTATTTGTTTGTTTGTTTATTTTTTATGTATTATTCTATTTTATTTTTGTGGTGGGGGGTTTGTCATTTAGACTACAGGGAAAAAATATTTCAATAATTATTAATAATATTATGAAAACTATCTTTAGTTACACACAGAGACTCCCTTCAATCATTCAAAGTTTTGCTTAATTTGAAGAAAATATATTACTGTTGTACGGTAAAATGCATATAGGGCCTCGTTGTAAAAATGTATAAATTGCTCAAATTAAACATTTAAAACAATTTCATCATAGGGTCCTAAACATTTTCTATTTGTTTAACTTTGAATAAATAGATGTTAAATTGTATAAATTGCATCATTTATTTACTTTAATTAGACATGACTTTTTGATTACTAAAATTATTTGTAAACATTACAAATCCATTCTGGAATGGATCCCTTCCAAAAAAAAAAAAAATGGATTCCACAGGGCCATAAAAGTGTTATTCAATAAAAACAAACACTCAATTGTTAGTGTCCTTAATGATATCCTGCAGTCGTTCTCTATATCATAAATTCCTCCTTTTTTTGTCCCGTTTTCCTGTGTTGGCACCATCTGATAAGGTCAAGTTGAGATCTGAATGCCAGGAACAAAGAAATTGGTGTGTCATCTGCACATGAAACCGAAGAAAAGAGGTCTAAACTCAGCAGCGTTCACAATCGGCAGAGCTCTGCACAATATGAGATATTACACAAAAGCCTGCCATTTCAATTTCCGCTCCTTTAATAGTTTAATGAATGCGAGAGCCACAGTATTATATGAATCAGATTTAATCTCCAATCTGAGGCGAGGAGCCAATGGGGACGATATAAGAAAACAGCTTTTAGTCTTTTTCCTCCACACAATCTTTCGTCACTTCTGTCCACAGGTCTCTCTCGTCGCCACTTTAATTGCCTTTAATGTTTGCAGAAGCATGTCAGTTTGACTTTATGTTTTTGATTGGCACGTAAAAACATGAAGGTGATTAAATGCAATTTTTGACTCATTCTTTATGTGCTTGTCATTGTTTAGTAATTTAAGAAGGTTCTTTTGGGAGCAAACGTGCAGACGCATATTATAAAGCCGCTGAGACTGTCTGTATGTGTGTCGGTGTGTCTTCAAAAGCTCCAGTCACTCCAGAACAGCTTTATTAGGTCACGCGTGTAATTCCAGAGATTAATAATGAGGGACACGCATTCATTAAGATGAAGGCAGCCGCTTAAATTGCACAGTGTCTGATTAAAAACCTGGAGGTGATTAGATTGACTAATGAGAGTAAACACTGAGGTTTCTGCACTCCTTCATTCTCTCATCTCTGCCTTCTGTTCTGATGGAGATCACGACCATTGAGCGTTTTACATCAGCGCTTTAGGAATGTGCTGTAAAACATTTTTTATTTTGTTCTCTTAATCTCTGTATTAATGTCACTCCACGAATAACTCATCGCTTACACTGATATAGTTCATATAGTGACATACTTTTTTTACAAGTGGCAAATTGGAATGAATAAATGAATTAACAAATTAATGAATTAAGTAATTTGAATGAAGGAAGGAATGAATTAATGGTATTTGTAAGGGTTATTATTAATCTATAAGCTATTTTATGACTTGCATAGCTTATTGCAGTCAATAAAACAGATTGTATAAGATTTCAAATATGAAAAGAGATGGCAAGGTATTATCAGATTTAAGACCGAACTGCTAATTTAATTTCTAAGCTTATTGTCTCCAAAGTCAGCTGCATGTAAACACAAACACTGATCAGAATAATGGTGTGCTATTGCTTTTTTCTTCTAAAATGGTTTGTTGATTAATTATCATTCTTATGTTCTAAAATGTTGCTAATTTATTTGAAAAAAATCCATTATAAAGATTGCAACCACTTCGCTTTTCATCAGGGTGTTATGAGTGATGTGTATAATATGCAATTCAGTGTATATAGAGTGCAATGTCAAACATTAGTCATTGTCTCCATGTAAAATTATTGCGGGGAAAAAAGTATGAAAGTTGCCAGCCATTGCCATTCAGCAGTGCAATATGGTTTGTTTTCAACATTATTGCAGTATTTTACTGTAAAAAACAACGTTAAATGTGGCAAATTACTTACATTAAATATACTTTAAGGAAAGCATCTAATTCAGCAGAAAATACAGTAGTACAAACAGCTGTGCATTACTGTATGTAAAAATGTTTATTAGTTTTGAAAGCAGGGGTGTTAAAATAACTCAAATGAGAGAATATTCTGGTGTTTTGGTGAAAGAAAACATATATAACCCAAAAGAGAGCCAGTTTTGAGCTGTGCTGTGTTAAATGTCATGATTTTGGTGTTTCGGACTCAGTGTTTGAAAAATGTAGCACCCATGTGCTTCTGGGAGAATGGTAGAGGTCCCTGCATATGACCCAAGCATCCATAAAAAACACTGTGATGAATATTAAATTGCAGACGCAGGACTGATGTTGTCCTATGATCCGATCCAATATGAAGAGCATCTCATATCTTATCATATGCTGTAACCTTGTGTGTGTTATGATCCAGTGCACTCGTCGACCCAGTTCCAGTGCTGTAAAAATAACTTGTACATGCTAACACTACACAAATCTCCCCACCTCCACTCTTAAAAATAAATAAATAAATGTCCCACTTGTTTTGCTGATGTGCTTTGAAGCGCTGCTCTTTTATTTCCCACTTGATGTTGTTGCTTTCTTTGAATTCGTGCAATCTGAAGCCTTTGGTCTTACGGTTCACAGTCTCTGCTGGCTCTCGGGGACCGACTGTGTGCAGAATGAAAGATCTGACCTGAGAGTGTCTTTGCCATCTTATTTTATAAATATGAGACAAATATTTGTGATTTGATGATCATATACAGCATGCCTGGATGCAGACGATGGTCAAGAACTGCATGAAAGAAAGTCTGCGATGCTTCTGTTAAGAGCTGATACTCTGTTGTCCTACTTTTGAAAGCTTTAAGATGTTTGTGCTCGTGTAAATCAATTCAAGTGTCACAGTTATGTTCAGTTTGTTTTAGTATTCATGGACTTTTAGTTTGTATGCAGTAGTTTTCTGTCTTCCTTTGTTCATTTTTTCGCTCCTCCTTTGTTTTCATGTTCATCGTCATTATGGTTCTTGTGTTTAATTAATTAGCCTTGTTTCGATGTGTAATTAAAGTCCCCCTGTGGTGAAAGTCCAGCTTTTAATGGTGTTTATATGTCTATGTGGTGTTTTTAATATGCTTTAAAACAAAGCATGTGCAAAATAATAAGTCGACAGCATTGCTGAGTATTTCCTCCTTAAAACTGCAGTGAACCAAAGACAGTCTCAAAAACACGGTGTGAAATCGCTGGTGTTTCTGACGTCACAAACGACCTTGTAACCAATTTCATTAAATACATTAATGATATAAAAAAAATACTAATATAAAATTATATTATTATTATATAAAAATTATATTATAAAAAATAATAATAATTCATATTACTGTTATGAATTGTTATTATTAAAGTAAGCTACTTTAATTTATTGGAGTTATGCTTATTCATATTAATATTAAAAATAATACTTTTTGCAATAATCTTTTTTTTTTTTTTTTTTTTTTTTTTTTTTTTTGTGATTTGTGTGTGCAGTTTTATTCATGAGATTCATGGGTGTACTGCAGATCATTATTTTCACGGCTTTTCATCCACTCATGAAAATAAATTGTGATGGAAACACTGCCAGACTACAATTGCCATTTCAATGGATCATATTTGCGCTTGCTTCATATGTAAGTATATTCATTTAAAACGTGGAGTCATTGATGTCCAAAGCAGCACGCCTGTATAATGTCACTGTCAACAGATGGACTCCATCATATGTTATCTTCGAGCACATTCCCATCTCCCACAGGACAGATACGAGACACATGTAATGAACATGAAGTGTGTTGAGTGCCTCTGGCCGATGTTGACTGTCATCTTATTCAAATTACTCTTTCATTGACAATCTATCTGTGCATCAGTACCAAAAACACTCAACAATGAGTCTTCCCTATGGGATCCCTCAAGCAAAGATTAAACATCAAGATTTACATAAAACAGACACTGATCATAAAAAAATAGTGCAACCTTACCTGTGACAGCCTTAGAGGACACACTCACAGTTATCTGTGACTTACCGTGCTTTAAGGCCATGATATACTTCAAGCCAAATCAAAGAACTAACTGTGAAATCGTTTTTAACATAATTACGAACTTACTTTTACCCCTAAGTGAAAAAAGGAAAAAATAACTTTCACAAATTCCAAACGTTTAACTTTGCAGTGCAATTCGCCCCACACTATTTGTGCACCATGCATTATACCTCAAATATCAAAACTGGATTTACGATTTTCAACCAGACGAATGATACAGCACACGAAAACAGTAAAGGAGGGACCCAAGCCACATCAAAGAGTACTTTTACACGACAACGATATGCTTAAAACTGAGAACTTTTTCCTTTGAGTTTTCCGCGTACAGACGACGCCATTGTCAAAATGATCCTCATTCACACAGATCCGCGAAAACGACAAAAAACGCTGTATTCTGCTGCCAGGCCAGTAGATGGCGATGAAACACTATAGACTGAACACGTAATACGCATGTGCATGACATCATCGTCTTCAGAGATTTGCGTTTTTGTTGTGTACATGAAGACTGTTTTAAAAAACGTGGACTTTGAAACACGCTTTCAAAATTGTGTGTGTAAATGAACGGCCAAAACGCATAAAAAGTTTTCAGTTGAAAACGGTGTTGTGTAAACACCCAGTTTGGCTTGTAAGGAAACTCTAGCAACCACATGACAACACCCTGACAAACTGTCACATTTGGATTATAAAGGCCTGGATATACTTGAAGCAAAGATCTTTTTCGTTCTTTAGGGGTAAAATGAAGTCCGGAATACGTGAATACACTGTTATCGGATATCTGACTCCGCCCACACTGCTGAGAGCGACGCTTAGTCTGATCAATGTGCAAATATTTGCTGCGTGCTTTCCTCTCAATAACAAAATAAACACACGACAAAATTGAGAAAACAGCAAGCATTTGCATCTGTTAAATGTTAAACCTACTAAATAGTGGGGAAGTGTGTGATTTCGGAAGCAGCCTAAGCCTAAAAATGGATTTAAACGCATCTCGGAAAGCAACATAGTGTCGCCCCACATCTTGTCCGTTGTGTATCCACGTGTACCAGATGTGGGCCGACACCATGTTACTGTCTGGAAAGCTTAGTTTAGATGTTATTATTATTTCCTGTCTTTAGTTACCTTGGTCTCCAATGTTTGTTTCAATAGTAATTATTATCTTCACCTGTGTCTTGTTGAGTTCCTTGAGTTCCTTTGTATTTAATGTTGTTTTCTCACTTTCTGGTTGAGTGTTATTACTTGTTTGTAAAGCTGTTGCATTTGCCTTCTTCTCTGTGTCCGTTCTAGTTATATTCTTTGTTATATTTGTTAATAACAGCAAAGCTGCACATTAGATCCCTGTCTCCTCTTCCTTTCCTGCCCCGCCGTGACACAAGCATCCTCTACTTTTGCACATGCACATTTTCTTATAAATAATATAACAATCTAATTGGTCTCTGTCTAGCCTCTGAACATGTGGGCTGGTCAGTTTGGCATGTATGTTTAATGGGTTCTCACTGAGGCTGTGCTTCTTTTCCTGAATTCTATGGCGCTGCCTTGGCAACCCTCATTAACACCCTTTCCTTCCTGAGAAACTGCTTTGTTCATCATATAATAACACCCCACTGGGAATACACACTGTCTCAGGAGTTTTTATTGTTACCTGGTAACAGAAGGTCCAGACCGGCACGCTGATGTTGATCTCTGTGTCCATCTCTCTCATCTCAAATCATGCGTAGTGCCCAGAAGGATTGAGGCCCATGAAGGATGGTTCGGGTTGCTATGACTACTCGCTGGGAACAGACTGTACGGACGGGTTCAACGGTGGCTGTGAGCAGTTGTGTCTTCAGCAACTGGTTCCTCTTCCCGATGACCCGACATCCAGCAATGTGCTCATGTTCTGCGGGTGAGTGCATGCATTTGAATCCAAGCACGTAATAGCTATAGCAAAAACACACATTCAATTCAATTCTCATTTATTTGTACAGTGCTTTTCACAATACACCTCGTTTCAAAGCAGCTTTACAGAAAATGCATGAGGCCACAGTACAATTTAGAGTGATCTGTTATCAGAGGTGACTGTCTCTCGACTCTCCAGCCGATCGACTGTCCTGCACAGTTCATCTCCAACCCTGATCAAACACACCGGAAACAACCAATTAAGGTCTTTAGGATCGCTTGAAAATGAAAGGCAGGTGTGTTTGATCAGGGGTGGAGATGACCTGTGCAGGACAGTCGACCGGCAGGAGCAGGATTGGCCACCCCTGGTCTAAGTTACTGTATGTATTTCAGAAATCGGAGAGTTAGCTAAAAATGTATTATTTTTAACTGTCTGTCCATCCAGAAAATGTATTAATTAATACTTTTAATCACCAAAGATGCATTAAATTGATCAAAAGTGACATTATCATATATTCAGTTTACTACAGTTTTATTGGCTGAATGCCCTTTCAAAATGGTAAATGTGTGTGTGTGTGTGTGTGTGTGTGTCTCTCAGGTGTGTACAGGAATACAAGCTCGCAGCCGACGGCCGCTCCTGTCTTCTTCTGGCCGATCACTGTGAAGGACCCAAGTGTGTGAGACAAGACTCACGCTTCAACGACACACTCTTCAGCGAGATGCTCCGTGGGTACAATAATAAAAGCCAACAGGTGATCCTGGGACAAGTCTTTCAGATGACCTTCAGGTGAGATTTTGTCTTTGTGCAGTAAGCTTTTGTAACACATTAGTGTAGGGTCCAGTTCTCACTAAAGCACATATTAATGCCTTATTCGGTCACCTTAATTTCAGTTACCATACAAATTAAAATCATGGTAAAACAACTCCGCAGCCATCATGTATTCCCATGAAGCTTTATGAATGACATAATCGAGTCTCCCTAATGCAAATGTTGATGTTCTACAAGAACATATATCATATGTAAAATATGCAACAAGATTTCAAATAAATGTACTTATACTTTCACAATCAGTTATACATATAAATGTTTGGGATCGTCGAAAAAACATAATTCACTTTGTTTACAATACATGAATCTCCATGTGTCTTGGAGCTCTAGTGGATGCGCATTGGAGATTCATTTTTTGCATAATAAAGTGGTAAATTATGTGAACTAACCCTTTAAACACTACATTTAAATTTCATGTAATCATCTAGCTTTCTATTTGTCATCCATTCATCACCACAAAGGTGATTACTTAATTTCCTTAATGCAGTGAATTTACCTTTAATTCTCTCTATATTAACATTGTTAGAGCATGCACACTTCCAAATTAAGTTTTATATTTACCCTAACATCTGATTTGATTGTCAGTCGCAATGCATTCCCTCATAAGAGCTGATTGGTTTGGTGCTCTTTACTGAGAAAATGGATGAAAATACAGCGGTGCTTGCACTCTATGGCGGTATTCTGTGATCATTTCAAGACACATCAGTTATGTTTTGTAGTACTTTTTTGGTCTAAAGTGATTTTGTTAAGCAAATGCATTTCTCAAAGAGCCTCACGTTTAATTTATAGCCAACACAACTGCTTTCATGAGCATTTCCAGCTGTCACTCTCACTCACATTAGATGTGTTATGCGGCCCAGCAGTTCTTCTGATGAACATAAAACACTCCATCTTTATTAACTTTATTATTTTGTGTGTCAGCGCGAATCCCAGCACTACACCACCACTGTCAAACCCCCGGAAAACCATTTCGCTGTCTGGAAATAAAGACAGATGCTTCGTGTGGAAAGACACCTTGGCTCTTTTTACACAACTGATCTCACCCACTGGCCTTATACTAACAATTATAATATTGGACTATTGTGTAAAGGCTCTTATAACTGTCACAGTGTGGTTGCAGCAAGGATGAGTTTGAGCAGGATCTAATCGCAGCTGTAAAAATATACAGCCTATTCTCACGTAAATACGTGTCTATATCACGTAGTGTGTTTATCGTGTTATTTATACGCGAAAATGAGTTTTTACGTGCATATGATACGCAATTTTCGCGTGCATTTGATACGCACTTTTTTGCGTGTAATACACACGCACCCAACACCACTAATTCTACCCAAACGTATAATACACACGCACCCCACACCACTCCTAAACCTACCCTTAACAACCCATGCGTATCATATGCACGTAAAAACTCATTTTCGCGTATAAATAACACGATAAACACACTACGTGATATAGACACGTATTTAGTGTGATCGGGTTGAAATATAACTGAAATACACACTTAGGAGAGAGATCAAGATGCACAAACAGAACAACAACTGAAAACAGACATAATAACGCACAAATAACTAAACTGAACGGAGTATAAAGAGACTAAATGAGTGCGTTAACAAGGGGCAGATGACACAATAGCCTGATAGTGTAACAAACAACTAGGAAACTGGGGCTGTTTACACCACACCATTTTCAGCAACAATTTTTATGAGTTTTGGCTGTTCATTTACGCGACAATAGCATTTTGGGGGCCTGAATAGGCAAACTTTTGAAAACAATACTGTTATCGTTGTTTAAGTTTTAAGTAACACACTATGTAAACTAAGGAAGACAGGAAATAAACACAGGAACATGGAACAAACAAAACCAAACCAAAACAGACCATAAACCTGACAATAATGACATCACAGTGTAGAATGCCTTTTTTTTATTGAAGTTTATTCATATGTTTTCGCTACTTTTTATCTCATAGTTATGACTTTTTTTTTCTCATGCAATTGTGTTTACATCTTGCAATTCTGACCTTTTTTTCTCAGAATTGTGCATATAAACTTGCAATTGCAGGAAAAATTTTGAAAAATTGCCATTGCATGTAAAAAGTCCATGGGCCCTATCTTGCACCCGGCGCAAATGACTTTGTACACTGACGCGTGTATCATTCGTATTTTGCACCCGCGCAAAGCGGACTTTTCCCTCCACAGACGCACGTCGGCAAACTAGAGAATGAACTTGCGCTCCCTGGGCGGGTCTGCGCAAAAAAGGAGGCGTGTTCCGGCTAAACAATCCCTGGTGCTATTTTGCAGTTCCAGAAAACAATTGCGCCACTGACCAGAAAAAACCCAGTCTAAAGTCAGTGGCGCGTTGAGCGTACATTAAGCGCGTACATTGAGCTATTTTAAGCGCGCATGCTTGTTCATAATACAGAGTGTGAACAAAGCGCAAAGACTGTAGATGATTTTCTCATCGACACAGATGCACTTTCTTTTTTGCAAATTATACATTATTATAAGGAAAAATATTAAAACTCGAGGGAAATCATTGTTGTGTCCATGACGATGGGAAAAAATAGGCATAAATATTACATATTTACCCAAATTATTGTATGCATGTATAACCGAAGCTAATTTGGGTGGGTTTGTCCCGTCCCCAATGTCACTTCTCTTTCTTCTACGGCCCTGATGTGAACATCGATCTCCTCGGCTGTGAACCGATTCTGAAGCGCTCCTGGTAAATGCGCCGTTATAATAGTATTGCGCCATGGAACAAGCGCACCTCGTTCATCACGCTCTTAAAGGGGATGTGAGATGACGCTCTGATTGGTTTATTTCCCGTTACGCCCAAACCACACCTATGAATAATGAAGCTACTTCAGATCAACCCCTTTTAAACTTGCGTCGGGCGCAAGAGTCATTTATCCCGCCGGTAAAACAGCGCCTAAGACTCGCCCACAAAGTTACTTGCGCTTCGCGCTTGATACTTGCGTTTCAGATCGTTAAAATAGGGCCCTATGTTTTATCATTTTGACAAACTGATTGTTTCCGGCTGGTCCCTGCTGTGTAAAAGCACTTGCTACTGCCAATACACACATGACACACTGGTGTGAGCAAGACATGCTACTGCTGCTGTACAAGCACACATGAATTACCCGTAGCACATCTATACAGGTGGAGCTGGGGAGGGTGGAGGGTTTCTGAAAGCACGGCACTGCTACAGCAAATGCTGACAAAGTATTTGAAGGTTAAGCAACAAGCTCATTGGCTACTGATACACCAGGAACCAATCATCTGTGCCCTATAGAGATGATGCGATTGCAAGCAGATTGAGTTAAGGACCGATCAAGCCTGTGCCATCTAGAGTTTCATGACAGAACTATGTATTAACAACATGAACATGTTCGGAAAACAATCGTGACTTGTTAGTTAGTTTAAGCAGCGAGTTATATTCGTTGTCAGGACACACACCCTTGATTGTGATTTCTAGTTCTAGTAGTTTCATGTATCGGCTTTATTAGTAGCCTTTTAAACCTATTTGAAGCATTACAAAAAGAATAAATGGGGTTTAAGTGTCATTTTGATATAGCTAGATGAGCTGCAAATTAGTTTAGTAAATGTCCCTTGTGACGTTACTGAAACCAGAAGCCTTCTGCATGTAAACGTGTTCTGTGTCTGTGCTTTTATGCTCTGAGTGGTTTGGTAAAGCTCAAAGAAAGGGAGAAATAGTGCACTTATTTTCAGCAAGAACACAATCTTCTCCACAGGCGGAAGGACAGCCGTGGATTAAATTTTTTTTCAGAAAGGCTCTTCCATGATTTGCTGTGGTCTTGCTTTATTTTCTGTAGTGTTTTGAAGGCAACAAAAGGATGTTCGAGCTGAGCGTGGTTTATTTTAACATGCTCTTTTTAATCGCCTGCCCCTGTTTAAAAGGACAAACTAAATGAAGGCACAGCATAGCTCACCTTGCCACATGAGTTTCAAACAGTAAACTGAACTAATATATATATATATATATATTTTTTTAGAATTAGAAGTTAATTCTGTCCATAAAGGATTTAGTACATAATTGCCACCTTTGTAATCAGTAATTGCAATTTACTTAACACATTCTTAAACATTGAACATATAATCACAATTTGGGAGACCTTGGCATCAAACAGTTTGAAATCCCTTGAATTAAAAACATCATGCACATGTTGTTTTTAACACCAACTTAAGTGAAAAATATGATATGCATACTTTATCCCAAGTCTGAAGAGCTTTTACACTATTGAGGATTAGCTTTGTGTGAGGAAAAGACAAAATTGAAGCCATTATTTGTTGATAATGTTCGCCTCTGATATACAGTAGACTTAGATAAAAGTTCCCCATGTTTTTTTAACTTAAGTTCCCCATTAACATTATTATTGATGAACATTTTTCTCTATTTGTGGTTGTATATACTCGTCTGCCTCTAGCCTTTGTTTGACCCTTATCACGCAGTTTTTCTCGAGGGGTTCTCGTCCTCCACATCACTTCAGCTGATGCTTTGATATGCAGATGCATCTCTTTACCAACTACAAATCCAATGTCAGGAGACGTGAGTCAGATCTGATGCGGCCTGAAGGGCTACAGATGCTGTAAAATCACATTTTACTCGTGATGATAATGCTCATTAAACATTATGCCTCATATTAGTGATATTTATGTAGCTTTGGCCGTATGCATCCATGGAAACAGTTTGTGGAAATTAGTCATTAGCGGCAGAGTGCCAGTAATGATATAACAAACAACATTCAGGCAAATTTTATTTGTGCAGAATGAAATATTATTACTAATGATGTTTGCTTTTGGCAAATTAGGGAAAGGGTTGTTTCCTTGGTAATATTTTCAATTACTTTCATTAATGATAATTTACAAATAAATTTTAACATTTTGAACTGTAAGCCGTTTTATAAATTCAAATATGAATACATTTGAAAATATATAAAAAATTCTGAATATTCCATCTAGATATATTACCTAGAAATTATTATGTAATGAGCTCAGTGAATGTTTTTATGAAGTTGTATCACTCCATATTAAAGAACTGTGTGTGAATTTTTACTGCATTATAAGTCACATCATGAACCTGTGGTGTTGCAATGCGGCAAGTTTAAATATGCGCTTTAAATATTGTCGAGGGGAAGATAATCATTGAATAAAGTCTGTTCCTTATACAGAACTATTGTAAGACTTGGATTATAGCACATCCCTTATGAAAAAGAAGTGCACTTGAATGTACTGAATGTGCATTTGTCATATACTTTAAATCTTAAAAGGATATGAAAAAAGAGAGATACATTTTAAATAGTTATGTTTTCATTTTGTGTTGTACTTTTAAAAAATACACTTGACATGTTGATTAACATACTAAAGCACATGTAAGGTAATTTTACTGAGTTTTATATAAATATTTATTCAACTGGGTCAAAAACACTCTAAAGTTCAGCTGTAATTGCATTTAATAGAAATGTTAACTATAATGCATGTTCAAATTGAAGTTTTTTGGCTTTTAGTATGAATATGTTAGTCTGTTATCTAGTGTGCTCCAAAACAATTACACAGTTCACATTTAAAAGATATAAGCATTAAAAACTTCCAGTCTCTCACTTCCGCCAAAATGGATCAGTGATTTTGATGACATCACTCTGCACTTCAGCTTTTCATCAGATTTTCTGTCCAATCAAATGCTCTCTAGAATCTGAAGCTCCGCCCCTTACATTATAAGTTGACGCTGAAGCGTCAGTTGTTCACACATCTACTATTTTCCACATGGTGGTGGCACATAGTGCACTATATAGGGGATAGGGAACGATTCAGAAAGTGTAAGTCTGGTTTGACATTAGCCTCACACGAACCGCCGGTCCAGAGTCGGCTCAGACCAGAAACACATCGGACCCATTTGAATTCAACACAGAATGCTGTATTTTAAAGCGATATGTTACTTATTTGACTGTATTTTAAAGCGGCTTTACTGAGCTCAACGGCTCTGGCCGGGCTGTGATATAAACTAAACGTCATTGGCTATTTTTAAAAAGGGGAGGAGCTGTTTGAAATGTCCCGCCCTGTCTTCCTGTTTCAGTGGGTTAGGGTGACAATGACAGGATTTTTATTTTTGGGTGAACTACTCCTTGATGGTGATGTAGAGACAGAAAATCTCTTCGTCTGAGACTGGCCTTCATGGATAGATGCTCTTTCAAGCTGACAGCACACTTTTCCCTGCATGCCTTTCTCCTCGGGTCCTCAGAGATCTGCATCAGGACGGCCTCAGCAACTAATAGATATTGACACGCCAATCTGAGAAAAGAGGCTGAGAGACTCTTCTGACCTCAACGCTTCCTTTAAAAGGCATTCAGTGTGGGACAGGAAAGATGAAGACCATCCATCAGAGATGACATACTGGCGGAGTTTTCTTTTTCTCTGAGAGAGACTGAGAGGGATGGCAACGATATCGAAAAGAAAGGCTGCATCCGAATAAACATACTTCCCTACTATATAGTAGACAAAAAGAGAGTAGAAAAAGTAGACAAAAAAAAAAAAGAGTAGTGTGTGATTTGCATATAACAAAATTCTGATTTGCTACTTTTTGGACAATCTAAAAGATTAGATTATTCATAACAACCGAATACACAGTCAGACATTAGTAAAAAAAAAGTATCTCAGAAACCGTAAGCAAGCTACAATCCGGCTTAAGAAACAACTCTTAATAAACGCTCACGATACATAACATTTTTTGATTGTTCTGATGTGCAAATATCTGGCATAATTGGGTAAACATGCCCAAAATAATCACACCGCCTAATGGTAAAGTTTTGACAAGTGTCAAGTCACCTTTATTTATACAGTGCTTTATCCAATGCAGATTGTTTCAAAGCAGCTTTACAGTGATGACAGGAAAATGATGCATTTCAGATTTTGTTCAGTGTTGATTCAGTTCCATTGTAAAGATCATCAATTATTAAATTAGTTAATTTCATCTAAACAGTTCTGCTAAAAACATATGTCATAGTCCAGCTCACACTCTAAAAAATAATTCAGGGGCTTAGTAAATATCACAGTAATAATTAACTGAATTAACTTAATAAAATCTCTGAATATCATTTACTTGATTGTTTGAGTTGAACATACCAAAATAATTGACTAAAAATCCAACAGTTAATTTTGTCTAGAATTTACAGTTATATATAAGTTTTTATCACTAAAAGAATTTAGTATTTGACTAACCAATTGTTTCTTTTAAATAAACTTAATATATTTGTGAAATTTCTATCAAAATATTTGAGAATTGAGAATTAAACAGATCTGTTTCAAGAACCACAAAAATTACTTAATTGAAGTCAATATTATTAATATATTTAACACACTTAAGAAATTGAGTAAGTTTACTCAATTAAAACAATGTACCCCTCCCCCACCCTCTGACGTGACGACAGCTCAACGGTCGAGTGAGCGCGGGCTGTTTGAACTCCAGAAGAACAGTTCTCCTCTTTTCTTCTCAGTGTCGCCGAAACTTCCCAGTCTCTGCGAAATTCAGGTTTGTGTATGTTTTATTTTATCTATAAAATCATTACTGTGCTTTAAATCATTGTATTTAATGCAAAACAACATACAAAGGCGTAATGTGACACCTAAACGACTGTTTTTTCGCGTGATTGAAACGCCTTGCATAAAACACACGAGTTTATTCATCATAATGATAATGAATATAATTAATTTGGATGATAAAATGTCCTCAGAACTGTGCACTGTTTGTTTATTGGCAGGTTATGGAGTCAGTCGTCGCAGCATCTTTCGGCAATGAGTGAAACGCAAGACGGCGGTCTGGAGTCCGAAGTTCACCCGCAGAGCGCGAGTCCATCTCCGGCACGAGGACCAGCGCTGATACGGGGGATGTTGGATAACAGGCCTGTTGATTACTCTTGAATTAGGCTACCTAAATGTTTAATGTTTAAAGTTTTAAAGTCAATTAGTTTAAATGTAGGCAATATTGTATGTTAAAACAGTGTAAAATATGCTGTTTGCTGTACTCATTGACAATAAAGTCCAATGTCATGTATACTGGTGGTTGTATGGAATATTATTTTACAAAGGTTTAGAGGAAATAAAAAAGTTAATATTACTCATAAATAAAAACAGCTAATATTACTCATAAATATTGGTTTTTAAATGTTTAAATGTTAAATTATTTCTACTCAATTTTATTTGTTGATATACCAGATGCATTTACTCAGATTTACTTAATATTTTTACTTGCATTTACTCAATTCATACAGTATATTTAATTGATTTCACAGCTTTAAAATTTACTCAATTTTTTTAAGTGTAAAAATGTTTCACCAAAAAAATTGAGTAAATCATGTTTTGACTTTTTAGAGTGCACATACAGCAGCGTCAGTACAGTCATATATATATATTTATATCAATCGTATTGAATAATGTGCTCAGGCTCAGTCGGGAGTCAGTTCTCCTCCAGCCAATGAACAATCAAGAGTCACACCATTGAATTCAAAGCGAATTAAAAGCCATAGGTTCCAATTTAACCAAAAAAGAAACTGGAAATCTGAGAATTTCTGCTGCGATTTCTTTTAACTAGAAATGTATTATTTGGATGGCGCTGCGTGCTTCAGAAGAGAGTAATTCGATTAACTGAAGTGAAACCGTCACAGGAGGAAAAAAGCAGCCGGAGGCAGTAATATTAAGAGAGGCATTTACATATTTTACATACAGTATGTACGATATTTCGACATTTACATATCCTAGTCATTTAGTTCATTAAAAAAATACATTTATATTTAGAGTGTTTGCTGGCACACAAGAAGGGGAAATCTTTAGACATGGAAATACTAGCATCAAGTGTGTTACATATAATATCCTATTGATGGAGAAAAACAAATTTGGGTCAGAAGTAAAAAAAACTAATGTTTCTATTATAGAAATGTTCTGTTGCTAAGATATCGTTTTATAGACAGCTTAACTGGATAGATCACCTAAAACATGCAATTATTTATTCACCGTCACGTCATTCCAAACCACTGACTTTCTTTGTTCTGTGTATTTTGAAATATATATATATATATATATTTTTTTTTTTTTTTTTTTTTTTTTTCGTTCCATACAATGAAAGTCAATGCGGTGCAATATTGTTTGGTCTCCATTGACTTTGAAAATATATTATTTTGTGTTCCAACAAAGAACACAGTATGCAGTGTTTCAGCGCTGGTCTCACATTATTGATTATCTCTTAAAAAAAGGACCTATTATGCAAAATTCACTTTTACTGTTTTTCCTGTTCACTGTACTGTCATTCTGTTTGAACATATAAATGTGTGTCTGCACAATCAATATATAATAGTACATTTCCACACTCTCCTTTTTCCCCCCCTTTTTTTTCAGCATTTTGAGTCAAGTCAGCTTTATTTATATTGCGCTTTTTCCAATACAGATTGTATCGAAGCAGCTTCACAGTGATAACGTGAAAATAATACAACAAAGTTTGTTTCTAGAAGAAAATTGAGTCATCGTCCACCTTAAGTAAGGCAGATCGGTAACGCTTCCTTTTACAGTACATACTAACAGTGTACTTACCTAGAAAGTACTGGCTAATATAAGGTAAGTACATGGCATAGGGGTCGGTTCAGGGTTAGTACCTAGTTATTACCCAGTAATTGTAATTACTAAAATAAGTGGTAACACTTTATAATAACTGCACGCTTTTAATCATTAGTTAAGCATGAGTAAACGGTTAATTCATCATTTATAAAGCATTAATAGACATTAATAAGCAGTTTATAAATACAGCTATAAATGTTTTTTTCTTGATTTATAAGCATATCTATAATGTGTTTAATAATTGTATTTTCATCCTTTGTCAATGAGTTGTTAGTGGTTCATAAGATTACTTAGAAAGTGTAAGTAAATGGAGTAAATGCAGGTAGTTATAAAGCATTTAGTAGTGGTCAGTTAACTATTTGCATGAGCTCATCTAAAGTGAGGACTATTCATGCCTTATAAAGCATTTACAAAGGACATTTAAAGGCTCATTTATCTTCTAAACAGAAAAAATAAAACAAACACAACACAGTGAAACAGAACATAGAAACATTTAATGCTTTACAAAGCATGAATAGTCCTCACTTTAGATGAGCTCACACACATAGTTAACTGACCACTACTAAATGTATACAGTATACAGTATTACAGTATAAATACATTAATAAAGCATTTATTAACACACAAAGTAACTATTACTATATGTCTGAATAATAAGATGTATGAATGTACATTTAAATAGTTTATTAATCATTTACTTACACTTTCTAAGTAATCTTATGAACCACTGACAACTCTTAAATAACTGGTTTATAAACAATGCAATACTTTATTTAGAACTTATAAATTGATCATTAATAAAGTATGAAAATACAATTATTAAACACATTATAGATATGCTTTTAAATCAAGAATAAAGCATTTATAGCTGTATTTATAAACTGCTTATTAATGTCTATTAATGCTTTATAAATGATGAATTAACTGTTTACTAATGCTTAACTAATGATTAATAGCGTGCAGTTATTATAAAGTGACACCGAATAAGTACATAGTATGTACATGGGTAACTGGACTGTAAAAGGACGCAGATCAATAATCTTGTTGAATATTAAATGTCCCCAACTAAGCGAGCCAAAAGCCAAGGCAACAGTGGCAAGGAACCAAAACTCCATCAGGGACAGAATGGAGATAAAAAACCTTGTGAGAAACCAGACTCAGTCGCTCAGTTCTCCTCTGGCCAACGAACCAACAGTGTATGATTATGATTCATCAGCATTACAGGTCAGAGGTCAGACTGGTTTGGAACAATCAGAATATTTATCCAGTTCCATCTGGTTGTCATCACGGCGGTATGGACACGAGTGTGTTGAGGATCAGTGCCGATGGCTTTGATTCAGGGCCCCTTTAATGATCTCTTACTGTGTTTGGGTGGTTTCCAGTTTAAGCCGCAAAATCAAGATTTATAAGCCAGTAAATCCATGAATTTAGGTGAGTGAACACATCCTTGGTTGATAGCAAACAGTACTGATGAGATCGTATTGTACACATACGTTATCCAACCTTAGCAACAGGGAGAACTAGTCTGAATTCCTCTGAAGGTACACAGTAAAACTAAATACCAGAACAGTAGGGCAAAACAGTTGTTGGGATATATGCGTCTGGAAAGTCAGAATTATGGCACAGTGTGAGTCATTATGTACAAATGGACGGCTAATGGACATTCACAGGAGTGGCAAATAATTAAATTAGAAGCAAAAGCAAAGATACATACACAATAACAAGGATACAAATTAAATAAAAAAATATTTTCAGGTTTGTTTAACAGTTGGTTTCAGGTACAAAAATATATATAAAGTAAAGCAAATGTGAAATAACACTACATAGTCTTCACTGTATAAATTAGACATCCTTCTTAATACATCTTTATTAAAGTTACAAAAGTTTTTAGTCAAGAGCAGTGAGTGATTTTTTTTTTCTTTGTCTTTCATTGTTTGACATTAAAAACACAGACAGCGTGAGGAATATTAGGCTGATGTCACTTTAAGAGTGAATGCATGGATCTAATATGCTGATGCATGACACGTACGTGTTTACGTTCACTTAAGACATAACCAACTATGTTTATGTTTTATTTTTTGACATAATATTGTGTGAATTTGTCCTCTTAAGAAGAATTGAAAGAGAGCTCAGTTTAGTATTTGGACACTGTCTGAGACGCGGCTTTTTGAGCGGGCGCTTCGGCTGTTTTCCACACAGCACGTGAGTAATGAAATGAGCGTCTTCATGCACTTAAATATTTATATTGTCAAGGCTTAAACTTTCGTGACGATGCAGCACTGGCCCGTCAACTGTCCCGAGCGCCGTTCACATTCTGGCGAGTGACGCCGTTTCATAAACTCGCCAATTTTTACTTGCGCTTGGCGAGTGTTCATCTTAGACCCTGACTATATAGATATATATATATATATGCTGGCTGACCATACGTGAACAAGAGCCTAAATTTAACATGTTCATCATATAAAGCAATCATGTCTCTTCAGAAGACTTCAACTGCTTGATTCATATGGAGCACTTTAATGATGTCTTTATGAACTTTTTGATGCTTTTTGAAAATAATGCATCAGTGGAAGATTGCATGGAAACTTTAAACGTAACCAAAAGTCACTAAAAAGTCATTAAGCATTTATTTTGATTCCAGTATTTTACTTAGGTTACTCTTTATTTTGATGGTCCCCATTTAGATATTTGTTTGATTAACTAACTCTCAATAGAGTATCAGTGGAGTATTAGTAGACTGTTAGCTCGGGTTAGGTGAATAAGGCGTTGCAAAGTTAGTCAGTAGAATGTCTAAAGTGGACCATCAAAATAAAGAATTGCCTTTAGTAATCATAGTGATGGTTTGCTGTTGATGGAAGCATGAATTTTGTTATATGCCAAGTCCATATGTCCATATGAAGTTAAAGCATGATCCAAAGCACTATCTAAGAAAAGTCAGTAAATATATCACAACACAATGTACAGTTAATATTAAAGAATTTTCTGTACTGTTTTTTCACAGGTGTTTTACTCGTATTTTGCATTTATGCACAGCATTGTTTTCTAATTGAAGGACATGTCTGTAAACTGAATGTACTAGCAATTTTCCGTCAGGAAATTATATGGCTTTTTTTTTTGTCTGAAAAAGTGCAGTGTATCTACTGTATGTGTCAGTATCCTCTGTGAGCAGCTCATTTCTGAAGACTTACCAATCAATGTCACACTGGTAAAGCAGTAATGCAAAGAAGAATAGGCTATGAATCCTCTACAGAGACATGCAAGTCTCATATCAAATTATATAAAGTGCCAGTCAGTGTCAGTTATTGGCATTAAGGACATTAGCTTTAACTCAATCTTCAAGAACGCAGAAAACATTCAAATACAGCATTGCACATTGACCTTCTCTTTGTGCAATACTACTGCACAAATCTGAAACCAGAGAGCTCAAACAAAGAAGCAAATGCATTATGAAGTAACATCATACATCACACCTCTAGTTGTGCAAATGAGCAATTTACCATTTGACAAATTCAGCTGTTTACTTTAAAATGGACTGAATCACTTTTACACTTTTTTCCACCTTTTGCTAACTAACCGATAGCAGGTCACATTGAGACTACGGCATATCTGCAGGCTTTCAGTGTAATCACGGTCAACCGCAAGATGGACCTTCTCAAAAACAGAAAGTTAATTCTACAGTGATAGCCAATTATTTCCTGGAAGCCCCCGTGA
The DNA here is from genome assembly GCA_031834385.1 of Semotilus atromaculatus. Taxonomy (NCBI): domain Eukaryota; kingdom Metazoa; phylum Chordata; class Actinopteri; order Cypriniformes; family Leuciscidae; genus Semotilus; species Semotilus atromaculatus. Next base: position 1,875,082 of record JAULUF010000049.1, read on the forward strand.
TTGTTTCCAGAGCAAAGCCAGTTTGAGGATGGAGGCAAAATCCTGTCTGGAAACCACAAGCAATCGCATTTCAAGCCTGACGTAATGGCTCTAATTTCACCTGATGTAGGGGAGGTTTCAGCCATGCCGGCCCGGAGGAACACGCATCCCATGGATGGATAAGCACTGATTTAATGTCTCAGCATTGCTGAGCATGTTAACCTGTGGACGTATCCCGTTCTCTTATCCAGCCGTGGAAAGTGGAGTTTATTTTCTAGTGGTCTGAATGCCCTCAGCTTTTCTATGACCACTCTGAAGTAACAAACTTGTATGAGTAAAAGGGAAAAATTGAACAGTACTAGAGGACTAGAGTATATAATTGCCAGAACAAGAACAGACATAGACAGAAAAAATATTTTCATCTTCCATTAAGATTAAGAATTATAACATTCAATTGAACCGATGATGTTCAAGGTCATATCTACCCCCATCCCCCACGCACACACATACACACACACACACACACACACACACACACACACACACACATTTGTGAAGCGACCTTGGGTACCATGAAAGGCGCTATATAAGTCTAAGTAATTATTATTATTATTATTATTATTATATGACCTTATGTTGGCCTGTTTTGATAATATACATATAATCCAGTGTTCTCCTTCACACCGGCACATTGATAATGTCTGTGAGATATGGATCAGTAATAGACCAGCTTTGTTACACACTTTACCCCTCTAGACGTGTTGACCACTCACAAGTGATATTTACAGCCTGTAAAACAAAGTGTTTTATTATTATTATTATTATTATTATGTACTTCCATCCTTGTGCTGCCACAGATAATGAGCGGAAAAAAAAAATTCCAATTTACAAATACGTCTTCCTTCGATTCCTTCGTCTTGGTTTCCTTCCCTTGCACCCTTGGGGAGGTGGAGCTAACAAGCGAGGAAAGGAAACGAGGATGCACAAATAAGAAATGAGTGTTCAGAAAACGTCCTCCTCTGGCATTTCACATAAATAATCATACTCTCTGTTCTCTGCGGTTTCTCATATCCACCTTATTCTGAACGCTAGAGCTCGAACGCGGACTGGCCATCGGGAGCATTCCCAGTGCATGCTGTTTTATTTAATATCATTATATATTATTTGGTAATAAATCGATAATAAATCATGATTCGGTTAGGCTTGACTGCCAAACGGTTTCCATCAGAGGGAGATATATATCAATACGAGGGAGTCGAGGATGAAGAGGAGGAGAAAGGAGCAAAGATGGAAAGGTCTCTAAGAAGAAGCAGTGAACTAAAGCAAAATTACTGAACTGTTCAAAGCTTCGAGTGCAGGCCAGTTTCATCTGTTAATGGGTAGTTTTTTTGGCTTTAAAAAAAAGGTTTAAACTTGTGTGTGTGTGTGTGTGTGATGGTCAGTACAGTTGTAACCTACCTCTTGCTATTCTGAATTTCTACACACAACTACAGCATTTGGGTTAATCTTGATATGTTTATTGCAACATGAAATATTGTCTGCGATAAATCTGGAATGAAGCCGGAGCAGAATGATTACAGAATACAGAAGGATATGAAGACAGTACTGTAGTGTTAATGTGCTATTGCTCTTCTCAGATGTACTTCGGTCTAGTCTGACACAAGTGACATGCAAAGGTTGAGTCATTTTGACCTATTTCCATTGGCAAATATAACTGGCCAAATTTGGTCTGAAATATAAGTGATTTTTGTTCTAAAGCATATTTGTACATTTGTATCAAGCAGGACTGACTATAATTAGACTGTTGGTCACAAGCAAAGGGTTTTGCAGTAGATGGCAGCGAAAAAAAATAGAAAATGACTGAGCCTCCAGGAAGCACTAAATCAATATGTGACTGAAAAGCAAATGAGAATGCAGTTTATAAATGAACTGTCATGGGGGTTATGAATGCAGGGGAGTTGTACTGTAGGCTACCAATGAACATGCCTTGAAAACAGACTTAACTTGTAACTTGTTTGAAACATTTCAAAGAGAGAAAGGAAACTTTTTGGATGTTTCTTGATAAACTGCTACTTTGTTCATGATAGAAGCGTTACATTGTAACAGTTTTACAGTTACATTTGTCCTATTAGCTTTCTGCACGTGCAATATTTAATCCTGTCACTAGGGGTGCTCTAGCCAGTGAGATTCCTGGTAGCATAAATAGGATAGGAGAAGTATTATGAGAGAGGAAGGATGGGTGTTTCTCAAAACCAAGAATGCAAAGAACGGACTTGTGTTCATGGGGAGAACGCTCTTGGAAGAATGAACTTACAAGGTGACGAGCACACAGAACGCGTCTGACAGTTTGAGACGATGTGTTTTTGCGGGTGTTGCGCAATGCCCGAGCACAGACACTGTCTGCAGAACCCAAACATTTACGACTCGCCATAAATGTTCGTAAAAATGCCAATATTTGAAATCTACACAGTTGATTTCTCGCATCAAATGTTCTCAGAAGTGAATTTAGTGATGAAATAGCATACAAAATTGTAGAAAAACGACTTACTGTTGTCCTGCCTTTCTCTGCTTCCTGCTCATTCCTCAAATGCCGGGATATTTCTGCCGTCAAGTTCACACAAGTCACCAACCGATGCATCCTCGGTAAAATGGGCGTGTCAAGAACACTTCCGCAATTTTTAACCGTTCTTGCCAAAATGCAAACTTGTGTAATGGGACAGTACTTGGACCACAAAAGATGACGTTTCTCAAGTCCACAAGAACACAAGTACAGACAAGAACGCATATTGAGAAACGGCCGATGTGTTAACCATAGACATAATAAATACGTAGACGCCCTATTGGCCGCTTTGGAGCGTCAACGCGTCCGCCGTTTTGCTGAGGGCAAGACTGCGCTGTAAACAAACGCAAGTAAACGGGTGAGCTGCGGGTTTTCCTGGATAAAAACAATAATAACATTTACATTTATCAACCGATTTCAGTGGTTTGTACGTGGTGTAGGTTACTATTACTAATTAGCCTATATAATGACCAAATACAACCAGAAAAAAAATGTTCAGTCTTGTTTGTGAAAGGTAATTCCCCGAGACCTGTTTTCAGTCGTGTGGCGATGTGTACAGCCCCAAGCACACACGAAGCAGGCGTTTCTCTCAATTCCCGTAATGAGAGGTATGGGAAAGTTGCCCTCCGCAATATGGCGGTGCCGTTGACGTACGTTCCAGCGGCCAATAGGGCGTCTATGTACAGTATGTATTACGTCTATGGTGTTAACCACATGGAGAAGCTTTCTCACCAATGTTGTCTTGTGTTTTTTCCCTGATTTGAGAAAACTGAGGTTCCTAAACTCAAATGTCAGTACTCTAGTTAGTACTTTGTTTGTATATGTGATGTTAGGTAATGTGTAGGAGATGTAAATGTGTTAATGGTGGCACTAAGTTTATTTGTTTGTTTGATGCAGAGGGTTCATGAGGAGGCAGCTCAACTATAGCTGAGACCTTGACCAAAATGGGATTAATTGTCTTTGTTTAGCCAACAACACCTTTGTCATCTATTGTTCATTTCACAAGCTAGAGTTTGTTCACATTACCAACAGCCACTTGGAAGCTCGGTTTCAGGCAGATGTGGCCTCATCAATATTGCACTTATGTACTGTTTCATCTTGCTCCTATTAGCCTACTCGTAAGACTGAGCTCTTATAGCCAAAGACACTTCTATAAGTCTGAACTATTTTGACTATGTACTTTGTATGTTTACTGGCTGTATGGTGATTTGTGGTGTAATGCACATGGCTCATTGAAATGCGAAAGTCTCTGGTCCCTTAATTCATTATGTAGCATCAAAAGCATTTTTAAAAGCGGGTGTTACAACATTGCATAGCAAATGGCAAAAAATGAGTAAAGTTCAACTGTATGTCACTCAATTATGATATCATAAAAGAAAACTAATTGTGAAAAAGTGCACTTAACTGTATTGAATGTGCACTTATTGTGCTTCAAATCTTGAGGGTATATTTTTTTTTAAAGTGAAATACTTCAAACAAAAGGCCACTTAAGTGTGCTTATGGAGAGTTTACTTTTATGCCTATGTTTATTTGCACACTTTTAAATAAGTGCACTTTGTAATGATGTCAAATTAAAACCATTACTTTAAATATTAAATCATAACGTTTTAATAATCTATTGTCATGATTTAGGCACATGCAAAGTACTTGATTGTAATATTAACTGTGGTGTGTTATTTGATATTATATTTAAAGTTACTATATTTTAAATGTACTAAATTGCAATTTCATATAAAAGTAATATTTTAGTTTACCATAAATTGTTATCAGTACATTCCACAGTACACTTTATTAATTTTACAGACAAATATAATTATTACAAAATTAGATCCTACTTAAATGGTCAAAAACACTCTAAACTTCAGATAATTTCATGCAATATTAATTTAAACTATAAAACATTTTCAGTGTTTTAACATGCAATTAAGTTTACATGCATTAAGTGTCTGAATAAATTACATGCAAGTATTTTATTTAAACTTATATTTTAATATTATTTTCATAAGCACTATTTTTAAAAGAATGCTAAAGCACTGCTTTTTCATAAGCTCAGTACGATCTACATAAATTAAAACATTCATCAAGACGTACTGCATAGTAGTGATGACCCAGCTGATATTTTACTCATTCTATTATAAATTGTCTGCATGCTAATAATCACACACTCATTTTAATCGATATGTGACTCTGCATTAAAATAACTCCATTAAAGCAGAGAGAGAACAATCTCACTGCTAAATAAATGTCACACTTTTCTGAATGAACCCTTCATACATCTCGTTCATCCTTACTGATCAAAACGCAGTGCAACGGCACTCTCAGACATGTAGACACTGTGTGCATTACTGCTCGACCTGGCAAATGCAGCTTTTGATGTCTTGTCAATGCTTCATGACACAGGGTTAGTGTTCAGAGCCACTTAACCCAAGCAGCTTCACATACACATTCATTTGAAGCTCCAGGTTGAGTAAGTTCTGAGACTCTTCTCATAACATCTAATTTATTACGATATACTTGTCCAAAAGCTTTCATTGTAAGTGGCTCTACTGAGGCTTAGAATCAACTAAGCAGTTACCCCTTTTGGTGAGACAAAGTCAAACATGTTTCATGCACCTAAACACCACAGCCACAATGACAGGAACATGTCAGGCTGTCAGTTCTTTATATGCTTGTTAACTCACGATTCATTATTTAATGACACACGTTTACAAGCTAAAGAGCTGGAGTGCTGTAATGTTTTATCGGCCAGCTGACGGCAGCTCAGAGCGCAGCAGATGCTGGTGTAAAGAGAGAGGCGCTGAGAGACCTCCATCTGTGAATGGATGGTCAGATGAGGAGGAGACAAGAAAGAGAAACACAAGAAAGCGAGGGGAGGTGAAAAGAAAGACATTAATAGTGTAAGGCATGTTGTCAGACTTCTGTCTAGTCTATGGGCCCTATCTTGCACCCGGCGCAAATGACTTTGTACACTGACGCATGTATCATTCGTATTTTGCACCCGCGCAAAGCGGGCTTTTCCCTCCACAGACGCACGCCGGCAAACTAGAGAATGAACTTGCGCTCCCTGGGCGGGTCGGCGCAAACAATCCCTGGTGCTATTTTGCAGTTCCAGAAAACAATTGCGCCACTGACCAGAAAAAACCCAGTCTAAAGTCAGTGGCGCGTTGAGCGTACATTCAGATGCTATTTTTAGCGCGCGTGCTTGGTCATAATACAGAGTGTGAACAACGCGCATACACTGTAGATGATTCTCTCATCTACACAGATGCATTTTCCTTTTTGCAAATGATACATTATTATAAGGAAAAATATTAAAACACGAGGGAAATCATTGTTGTGTCCATGACGATGGGAAAAATAGGCATAAAGCTTACATATTTACCCAAATTATTATATCCATGTATAACCGAAGCTAATTTGGGTGTGTTTGTCCCCATCCCCAATGTCACTTCTCTTTCTTTTACGGCCCTGACGAGAACATCGATCTCCTCGGCTGTGAACCGATTCTGAAGAGCTCCTGGTAAATGCGCCGTTATAATAGTATTGCGCCATGGAACAAGAGCACCTCGTTCATCATGCTCTTAAAGGGGATGTGAGATGACGCTCTGATTGGTTTATTTCACGTTACGCCCAAACCACACCTATGAATAATGAAGCTACTTCAGACCAACCCCTTTTAAACTTGCGTCGGGGGGCAAGAGGCATTTATCCCGCCGGTAAAATAGCAACAGCGCCGGGATCCGCCCACAAAGTTACTTGCGCTTCACGCTTGATACTTGCGTTTCAGATCGTTAAAATAGGGCCCTATATCTTGGTTTGGTGACGGAGCTCTGGCATGTTTGACGGTTTGTCGTGTGCTTGTGTTATAGTCCTGTTTGTTGTGAACACATGGCTTGTCAGGTGTTTCCTTGTGCCAGTGTTGATTGGAAGCCCAAACTACTGCCAACATGGCTGGAAAACAAAAGAGCTGTGGTAGAGGAAAAAACAAAACACTTAACCGAGCGGCAATGAGGGACACGAGCAGGGATAAAAGAAAAAACAGCTTTTGTGTTTGCTCCTGAGTTTTGTCTTGGCTTATTCTTGTTTAGGTATTGGGGTTGGGAGCTGAACCTTGCTGCCTCCACACATCACACCATTTTTCTTTCCATTTTATTCTGTTACCCGTTCCTTCAACCCTAGACTAAATAGGGACGTAACAACAGACAACTAAGGGAGAATAAAGAAAGCGTGTGGGGCATATAAACCAATAATCAAGTAAAGAGGGCACATGGCACACAGAAACAAACAAAAGCCATGTGCCTTTTGCATGTTCTGTCATGTTTGAACCCATTTGCTCTCACGAACACCCATAACATAAGACAAGAGGGTGCATGGCCTAGGGAACGACCCGAAGCCGTATGCTCTCACAAGGACAACAGTAGTGTACTGATCCTGTCACCAAACTAAAAATAAGACCAAAGGTGATGACAGGACCCTGACATTCTGTCTATGGCCCTTGTGACTAAAAAGCCCTGATCCCCTATATTATAACTTGCAAAATGCCATGGCCTTAAAATCAATCTAATGATAATTATTTTTGTACATTTCCTATGCACACTTTTATGTCTATGAAGCTGAAAGGACACCAAGAAATTACAGCTCTTCACATGCATACTTTTATTAAACAATCAACTCCATAGCATTGCATAGAATAGCATATATGCTTATTGATAAAACAGTGTATACAATCTAGAATGCAAACAGACAAAGTAGCAAATTACGTAATGCTCAAATCAAATATGGCCGCCATCGGATGATGATGAAAATCCAACTTCTTTGTTTCTGAATGTTTATACACATGTAATACCTCTATTTTGACTAATTAGGGTATGTTGAATGTATTTCTGGCATTGATAGGACCATATTGGGTTATTGTGACCATATTGGGTTATTGAAAGGGCATGGTCAAGGTCGTTTTCCTATTCTGAAGAATCTCAAAAGACATGTGCATGCGAACTAACTCAGTTTACAGTCTGCCTATACTGTGTATTTGCACAACACTAGACAGAATTCACAGACTGATGGATACAGCACGAAAGTTGCTTTGGGAGTGGGTTGGGAAGCGAATAATGCATTATAAAACCGTACACAGACTGTTCTAAATGTTGTAAGTTTACAGTATGAAGATGAGTCCACTGCAGGGTTTTGAGTATGACTTTCTGTGACTTGACTTGCTTGGTGGAAAACTTTTTTCAAAAGGTGAACAACTTGACATAATCGGTATACAGTGAATCACAAACAAGCAGACAGTCACGATGTGCTTCTCAGTGTGTTTTCAGTCTGAGGTTTTTATTTGAGAAGCCAATATAGAGATTTTAAAGCAAATCCCACCCATTAAAGCCCAGTGTATAATCAGCATACAATCTGTTTACGTTCCCATTCCATTATGCTTGATAAACAACAGATTCAAAGCCTTCCACGCTCTGTAAACACTGCTATTGTCTGAGTGGCATATAAATTACCGCTCGCTCCTCCAACGTGACTAATAACTCCCTGGTTTGCAATTCAATACTGCTGTTGTTTTTTTCCTTCATTCTTTCTTTTCTATGAACATGATAAAGTGTTGAGTCTGCAGTCCTGTGCTGTTTAGATGTGCTGCAGGGTGACACCGCTGCTTTATCAGTGTTGGAGCATCATCAGCACTCTCTCTCATTACATATGCATTCAAACAATAGATAATACAACTATCAAGATTATAACTCAAAATCTCTGTTTTAAGGGCTTAATTTAAATGCTTCCAAATTGTGTTTTGGAGGTTTCCTACAACATGTTTACATGCATCAAAACACACACAAAAAAAGGTCCCACTTTATATTAAGTGGCTTTAAGTACAATGTACTTATTGTGTTAATGTTGTATTGTAAAACACTTTTGCTGCTATTGAGATGTGATACTGGTAAGGTTAGGGACAGGTGTGTGTGATACTGGTAAGGTTAGGGACAGGTGTGCTGGTATGGGTCGATTTAAGGGTAGGTTAAGGTGTAAGGGAAGGGCCAACTGTGTAATTACAAATGTAATTACATCAATTAATTACAGTTGTAATTACATGCAGGTATTTTCAAAATATAAGTACAATGTAAAAACATGTATGTACACAATAAGTTCATTGTATCAAAGTAGTAACTTCAATGTAAGTACATAGTACTTAAAGCCACTTAATATAAAGTGGGAGCAAAAAAAAATACTTTAATTTTCTCATAATTTTGCAGATCAATTCTCATCACCATTTCTCAAAGATTCTCAAACGACTTGTACGAATATCCGGTCTCTCTAAACCCCTCCTGAGCTTGCTCTGCTCTGATTGGTCAGATGGCCTAGTCTGTTGTGATTGGTCTACCGCTTACGGGGCATATGTCAGTAAGGAAACCATAACCTTCAGCTCCGGAGGGTTAATAAATCCACAGCGATTGTACACTCTGTAAAGACGGTAACGATGGCGTCGATTTTACCATATCAGTCCGAGCACGAGTCCGATGATGAAACATTGGAAGAACGAAATGAAAGTTGTTAATCCAGAACCTCCACTTGACCAGGACATTTCTCAGTGGCAAGTTTTTACTCAGTTTGTTGTACATTATGATATGTAAGACAATAACTTAATTTATCATGCATTTCAATCTTTAAAACTTTACATTCAAAAAACACATTGTTGTTGCCGGCAGACCCAGTGTGTTGTGATTGGCCGAACACCCAAAGTGTGTCTAAAATGTGACGTCCCTTACCATAATCATGACCTTCAGCTTCTAAGGTTTTAAGCAACTGTAAAAACACAGTTAATAATAATGTCGTCTGTTTTACCATATCAGTTGGAGCCCAACATTGCAAGCACGTCTTGAGCAGAACGGTTCACAGTGGTAAATGGTCTTTATCGCCAGCATTGCACTTCAGAAAGCTGTCCTCTGTAAAATGTAAAATGGAAATAATAAACAATGTCTTGTTTTTGAGTGCAGAAATCTCATTTATGCATGACAAATATGCATCACATTATGTTTATTAGTTTGTTTACGTTAAAACTGTATAATCCAAATGGATATGCAATTAATCAATGCATAAATATGACATATTTTTGGAGTGTAGTCCCATTAAGCAATAGTAGAAAAACCCAATAAAATCTCCATACTGTTCTTTTTTAAAAAAAAGTGCACGCCCTGAGGGGGAAGCCCATCTGTTCTGTACAGAAGCCTGAGGCTCTCAGATGAGCTCAACGATTTCATTCGCAACTTGTCTCTGACAATACGGCAGACCAACCGGATATGTCCCTGCCAATAATTAGCTGTCAAAGCGATAAAAGGACATGCTGTATCTTTAGCACCAGTCAAACTGTGAGTGGTGCACGCATGCGACTATTTGAGCTCTGTGTGTGAGGAACGTTCACACATGGACTCGTGGTGAGATAATGTTATAAAACAGAAGTGTTGTGACAGCTGCTAATGGAAGGAACTCAACTCAACTGTGAGCTTGATTTCTCATTTTCTGTCCCACAATGAAGAGACAAGAATTGTGTGGTCTATAAATGATGACAGCTTGTATAACTAATTATTGGCAGGCTTTATTAAATGCAATATAGACCATTTTTCGTTGTAGATGCTTTTCACAATTAAAGATCTGGTCGTTATACCTTCCATTCACCAACCCAGGCTCATTGGAAAAACATGCATGTGGCAGCATTTCTGCCAAATGATATTACAGTGCTTCTTGCATGTGTCATGACATTTTCAAAGTGAAATGTCCAGTCAGTGGCACTAAAATCATGTTCAGTTTTCTCTAAATCCGGCAATGTTTCATTATGTTGTGTGTTGTACGTATCGTGGCAGTCTGGTGAGTGGTGCTAAAGGTTAATGCTCAGTCACATTTGAAAAGAACATTGCGCCTACATTAAACCCTAAACCTGATAGTGATAACAAAAGCAAAACGCAAAAAAAAAAAAAAAAAAAACACATTTGCTGAAGCAAACGTGTCATTGTATCAGGCTTCTAAGAGTATTTGAGCTTTTCCACAGACTCGTACCCAAGCGCTTCACATCTCGAGTGCTGGTTATGTTACGCCAAAATCTAATAGTTTCAGTGCAATAGTTTTGAGCAAGAAACGTCTTTATTAATCAATAATCTGATCATGTAATCATAATTTGTATGAAAAGGAATACAAGTTGTATTTTACTGCATTTAGTGTTTATTTCAGAGTCTGCAGTGAATAGTAGGCATGTAGGTACTGTATGTTTTTTGTGTGTTTTTTGTTTAGTTTTGCTAAAATGTAGGTAGAGGCACATTTTTCCAATGAGCTCAGGTTGTCATTCACCCATCAGTGTAATAATCAGTCATTTTTGACCCTTTACAAGGGACAAGTGTGCATATTTCAGGAATAATCCCTCTTGCCACAGCACCATCCATCACTGTTACACAAACAAACTTACAGTACAGTACAGGAACAATCCCACTGGAGCGACGGGAGGTTAAACATTGAGTGCATGATTTCCCAAACTACAGAAAAGAGAGAAAAGAGATTTTTCTGTCCAGACGAATGGGTAGTCCCGTCACCAAACACAACTCGAGTTTAACCAACATCATTGTTGCGACAAGCGACATGATCCCATTCATGTGCCCCACTCAATGTGATTTTCCTAGTTAAGATTAGTTTTCAATGGAGGGCTGTCGACTTCCGTCAGTAATCACATACATGGATATAATAAAATGATGCATGGAAATGAAACTGTCGGCAGTCTTAGTGAGTTTGATTCATACATTGATAGTTTGTGTTTTAAATGATATGATGCAGTGAACAGTTTAGCACTGATATAGTTCATTTTACAGTTTCCCCTGCATCATGTTGATTATTAGGGACAATAAAATGTATTATTTGTCAAATTCGAATGTCGTTTTAGTCATTTTGAACAGTATGAGTGAGTTGAATTAGATGATTGATCGATCATTAATCTGGTTAATGATGTAATGCACTGTAGTTTATCACAACACTCTCCAACAGCAGAATGCTACTTTTAATTTGTGATTACATGCAGTCTACCAATAACATTAGAGCGACAGCACTGGGAACGCCCACAAGCGTCTTAGACTAGCGTGTGAATGAAGCTCAACAATGCAATGACAGCTCCAGCACAAAATACATTTGTCTGAAATGCACATTATAGAACATATTAATGCATTTAAATGTACGCATTTGGCAGACGCTACATGTTTTTTTTTTTTTTCAGTTCATGCATTCCCTGGGAATCAAACCCATGGCATTGGAGTTGCTGGCATCACTGTAACTATTAGTGACACATTAGTACCTCACATTACAGCTGTGCAACCCAGTGAACAGGACAGTAATTTCCAGGGACACGAACTGTTTAGCCATCTGTGCACAAATGCTCATTTTGTATTATCTTCTTTGGCATCTGAGTTATATCAATGTTTTGAAATAAATTGTTGTTTTCAATAAGTGGATGTACAGTTGACAGAACGAATGCCTCATTTTCCACACACAGATGGACTTAAGTGTGTATTTATTGCTTTATGTATCACTTGTGTATTGTGTAACTCCCACTGAAACTCAAAACCCAAGAGCGAGAGCAACGTGTCCTGTTGCATCAGGCATAGTTCAATATTAGCACATACGCTTGCACAGCCAGAGAAATATTTCAGGAGCAGTGAAAATGAGTCATTTGTCTCATTTATTCTCATATTTTGTCATGATTTTTATCATCATGTGTGAGCAGGCGAGGTGGGCTGTTTCAGAAATATGTCATTATTTAGTGGGGCAGTGAGTTTGAATGGCACATTGATTGCATGCAAAAGAACAAGGACTGCGTATTTGTTTGTCACTTTACAGGTCAATCGAGCAGGCGGCTCAGAACAAATGATGGGTTCTGGAATTCTCTGAATATGAAATGTCATGTTTATGACAATCACTTCACATCATTGCATTTCATTTTGCACAATGCAATATGTCTTGTTTGAAGGACGCATGTCTGCCATCAGGTTTTTAAGATCGGGTTGTCATAAAACCTAATGTCGTCTAATATTGAACAGACATGTGTTTGTTTGGCATTTCACTCGCTATTTACCCTGATTGAAAACAGTCGTGTTCTTTAAGAACCGGTAGATGCGGGAACCTCTTCTCTCAATGAATTGTTGAACAGGCTATAAACACAAATGGTGTTCTGTAGATTTGTACAGAGGAAGTTGTCCCTCTAGTGGTGGAAATGAGGACAGCATCAGCTCACAAAAGCAGTGTTTGGAAGAGTATACATGCTGAAAGTAAAATTGGTGCACTAACAGTTTTCACTCATAAATTGCAAGTAATGTTGATGGCTGTTGTGTTAGATGCAGTCACTTTAATAGATCTCTACTAACAGAAGATAGCCTGTCTGCTTTATCAAATAACCAAAGCCATCCGATGTTATGATAGATCGTTTAGCGCTAACACTAATGTGACTTAACATTGGTTTGCTACAAAGCTGATTAATTGTACGAGAGAGTGTGGATTCGTTCTTTACATCCTTCAGCAAGTATTTTTGATGGCAACCTTATTTTCTAGTGAAATTCCCAACATTTATATACTGTGTTTACATTCATACACAGAAACTCTGGCCTTAGTCGTGTGTATAATTAGACATCTGAGCGGTTGCACAAAGTTACTACAGTTTATTCTGGTCATGAACATGAAAAAATGTTGTCGTGCCATGTGTGATTTGTTCAGTGTGGAAAAATAATATATCTATCTACCAATCTATCTATCCATCTAGCCTGACACTATGTTACTGTATGGGATTCATCTATTGAATCTGACAACCCCATTTTTGGGAACGTCCTCATTTGTAAAAACTGTATAAAGCTAAAGTAAACAAAATGGTAAATGCAGAAATGTTAGGGTTAGAGAGGTTAAGCTATAGAATGAATAACTAGCTGTATATAAAAACAATCAAAAGTCTATGGCATGTCTCCATTTAGATGAGTATGGAATATAAATTGCTGTGAATATGTGACACTGGACCACAAAAGCAGTCTTATGTGTCCATTTTCTAAAATTGAGATCAAACTGAATAAATAAGCGTTCCATTGATGTATGGTTTGTTAGGATGTGACAATATTTGGCCGAGATACAACTATTTGAAATCGGGAATCTGAGGGTTAAAAAAAAATATTGACCTCAAATATTGAGAAAATTGCCTTTAAAAGTTTCCATTTCTTTTGGCGATTGTGCTGCATCCACTTACATTACATAACATTTTGATATATTTAAGGTAGGAAATTTACTAAATATCTTTTTTATGATTTTTGGCATAAAAGAAAAATCGATAATTTTGACCCATACAGTGTTTTGTTGGCTATTGCCAGAAATATACCAGTACGACTTAAGACTGGTTTTGTGATCCAGGGTCACATATGTAAATTTACATATGTAATATGTAATATGTAAAGTTGCAGGACGCAGTTGGTATGTTGATTAGAGTAGAATCGACAGGTTCCTGCATGTTTCCACTGTTGCAGTCTGTTGTTTTTCATATGATTTCCACTGGACACACAATTAGAGCAGGAAATCCACTGTGGGCTAAACACGCTGTGAAACTGCCCAGAGTATTACAAACCAGGAACTGGATGTGCTAATGAAGACTCTCGAGTCCCGAATATATTCAAGACTCAAGAGTCATTCCCAAGCAGACACACATGTTTTGTTTAGTCTCTTTTGAGCATTGACCTGCATCAACAACTACTGTAAACTACTGTAAACTACATGGCCTCAGACACACAGGGTTGGACTTGTTTGAGAGAATTACTGTACACACTCCCGAGCCTCGAACGACTGACACTTTAGATAATTACCATGTAGGAACAGAATAATGATATATTATTGAAATTGCAGAGGATGTTTACATTATAGCATTCATTGCACTGCCTCTATGGGGATTTTTAAATAATAATCATTGTATCAAATAATGTATTTAATGTTACAGTAAATAAAATGTATAATGTTTTACAGTAATAAGACTGTACTTACATACATACATGAAATAAGAGAATCATGACTGAGAGTAATGAGAATCACATGGCAAATATTTTGCAATTTGAAACAAATACTAATTGTCCAAAAAAAAAAAGCTTTTGTTTTTCTTCTTCTTCTACTCTTTCTTTTTTAATTTGGGGTGTAAATGACATGGACATGTTTTCATGAGATTTTATTTTATGTCCATTACTGCAAATATGACCTCTTTCTGCCTTTATATATCCACATTTCCATGTCCTTGGACCACGTTCATATACCATATTAAAACAATAAAATCCCTTCAATCATCATAAATTTTCCAATGTCTTGAGAAATTAAAATGATTTGTTTTGATTCATAGATTGCATTCACAAAGCATTTTTGACTGACAAAAATATTCATAAAATGATATGTTTATATAATAACTGTACATAGCACTTTGGTGTGAAGGAGTGGATTTCGTATAAAGTCTATATTTGAGTATTCTCTCCGTTGAAACGGAAAGATGAGAGAGTCTTCCAGTGTTTTATCACCGGTGAGTTTATGATGAGATGTACCTAGAGACCGTGCTGTGAGTCTTCAGTTCAAGTAAATAGAAGATGAAAGACACTCTAGTGTGTGATTGTTGTGTTTTAAAGCCCATTTGTCAGACTGGAGAATTCAAGGAAATCACTACATTATATTCCCATCATTAGTTCCAGTTCAGCTTAATTGCCAGTCATTGGTAGCTTTCATTTTAATTTCCTTTAATCCTGGAAAATTAATCACTGAAGTTACAGTATTTAAGCTTGGGTGAATTTAGTGCATTTGACTCCAGATGAATACAGTGTATGATAAATAAATAGATGCAAATGAAGTGATTTAGGCTTTTGAGTTTATTGTGGTTCATGGAAGATGTTACAAATATCGCCATATGGCACTTCTGATTCATTTTCAGTTACTGCGGCAACAGATCTCCACTGAATATGATCACCTTTGCACTTATTAAATATTGTGAATGTTGTTGCTATTTTTATCATTTGCATTATTTGGTGTCCATGAACACAAAGGTTTCTATGGAAACTCATTATAGGCCCTATTCATAATGGTAATGTGTTGCTCATGGTTGTGGAAACCAGTATCTCTTCTTTTGAGGAACATTTAATTTTCTCAGAGAAAATAATAATAACAATAATACTAATAATAATGTATGTCATGTGTAGTTTCCTTTCTCAAGTCAGCTTGTAAGGGGATTTACATTCTAGGACCCAATGACCAGATGTTTAAAAGAAGACCCGGAGTCAGAATTATAATAAATTGAAGAAAAGTTTTACTGAAGATAGTTTGTAGTTTCATCAGCAGAAGTTCAGCTTCACAGGAGTTCGTAGGCCGTCCCGTTACAGTTACACAGATCACAGCAGTTTTACCATTACCAAGGTCTAAGATACGGCATTGCTTTCAGGTTGAAGTTTCTGATTGGCTAAGAAATAGATAAACATAGTAATTTCCCACACATATACACATATACAGATAGACATATCTCCATAGATTATGCGGCTGACACTCGGATCCTGAAGTCAGGCACGTCATGACCTTCCAGGTCGCAGATTTGGGTTTCTGTGCGCCAACATGTTCAACTCAGTCAATCTCCAATAATACCAGTGGTTCCTTAACCTGCAACCCAGAAGACTAACACACACACACCGACACACAGCTTCTCCAAGGTTGGATTTGGCCAGACTCTAAATATAAACAGGAGTCTCGTCTCAAAACATCAAGATAATGTTCTTTCTCTCAAGGAGAGCTAAGCTTTAGTCTAACTGGAAAGTAAGGCTTTAACAAAGAAATGGTCCCTTAAACTATTGGCTTCAAAGACCCCTATATGTTTTAACACGTTGAAGACCTTTCTCAAACACAAAACAAGTCCATATTTCATTTCTGGAAGCCGGGATAAATAAGCAAGCACTGTTACTGCATTCAGACATCAAATACAGACATTAGAGAATACATGAAAAGAACATTTCAGTAATCACACTGGTAACTTCTATAACAAAGTCAAATCCCCAGAGAAGTCATTCAACTCATTTGATATCAGAAGGAAAAAATATTGATTAATACCTTGATTATAATCACTCATTACATACACATTGAACCAGCAGTGGAGTCCAGTCCACGCCTTCAAGCTCCTGTCATGGCAGAGCAATTGTTTGATGAAAATGTTGCTGAGAAAGTTATTGAAATGAGTTATGTTTGCAGTTAGTATGTTTTCAGATATCTAGTATGTATATTCAGATTTCTATCTTAATAATAAAACAGCCGATTTAATTGCACACACATTTGGAGGTAAGTCTATTGCCCCTTGAGTTTATTACATCCACAGAAACACAAGAACACCAGTTAGTCTTAATAAAGTCAGCACATTTGACACTTTGTCTGCTTAGTGAAACTTGTCGCTTTTTGGCAGAATTAGAAACATTTGGCTCCGCTTAGTGTGGATAAAATATTTAATAACAAGACTTACTCTGGTGACAAGGACAGAGTGTTATTTAGGAGAAAAATCCATACTCTCCGACTTTTATTTGTGAACATCCGTTAGGCTGACTGGCTCTCTGCGGGTCAGACTCAGGGTGATTTAATTTGGTAATCAATAGATTTGTGTGAGAGCGAGTAAGTAATCTTTATATTGTGGCCTCCCTCTCTGATCTGCCCTTGAGTTTCCTCTCCGCTCTTCCAGTAAAGCGTGTCCTGATTGACTCCATCTGACTCTTAGACTCTATTCTAATGAAAAGCACTTTGAAGACAGGCAGACAGAATGAGAAAAAGATTAAAAATATATATATTTTTTTTTTATAGTTGCAGGTCAGCTTAAAGTGGAACTTGGCAACTCTAGACATTTCTTCTTCTTGTTGTTGGCCCCCTACAGCTGTGGGGCGTATATTTCACAACACTGTTGTTAAAAAAAAACTCACTTGTGGCGCCCTCCTCCTTTCTACCGCTGCTCATGTGCATTTGTTATTATCGGAGCCGGACGTGTGGAGGTGTGTCTACCGAGGTGGTAATACATCATACACAGTATATGGCATGTGTGTTAATGTCGAATTGCCGTTAATCAGTTCTCGCTTCTCACAAGACTTCCTATTTCCAACTCCCGGGATGTTAGTCCCCATGTTGCAAGGTTGGTTTTCCGTCTGGGAACGTTGGGGGGGCGTTGGGGGGAGTGGGGAAAGTCAATATTTTCACCTGGACAGGTTATTTAACCAATTTTTTTTTGGTCTTTTTTTTTTTGTCCCACTTTATGTTAAGTGGCTTTAAGTACTATGTCCTTACATAGAAAAATAAGTACAATGTACTTATTGTGTTCAGGTTGTATTGTAAAACACTTTTGCTGCTATTGAGATGTGATACTGGTAAGGTTAGGGACAGGTGTGGTGGTATGGGTCGGTTTAAGGGTAGGTTAAGGTGTAAGGGAAGGGTCAACTGTGTAATTACAAATGTAATTACATCATGTAATTATAGTTGTAATTACATGCAGGTATTTTCAAAATATAAGTACAATGTAAAAACATGTATGTACACAATAAGTTCATTGTATCAAAGTAGTAACTTCAATGTAAGTACATAGTACTTAAAGACACTTAATATAAAGTGGGACCATTTTTTTATAGTTGGCAAGTTCCCCTTTAACAATGGTGTGACATTTACTGGTCAGTTTGCATTGTTGCATGAATATAATTCAGCTGTCGGGATAACAGTAAAACATTTTATTAATGTGAATGGAACGTACATAGGTTTGGTCTTGGCCGATTCGATCTGCTAGAAAGAGCAAGTATGACTTGCTTCTGCTAACTGACCATACCAGTGGTGGCGATGGTCTTTCAAAGACGGAAAGCTCATTTTCTGCCTATACATCATAAAAAGTGTCCATTTATTTATACGTAAATTCTGCCCTATGTTCCTTTACAAGAAAATGCTCTGTGACCCTGTCTTACCAACTAGGCGTCTTTTCCAGTGACTTGATCAGTGTCCTCTAAATGGCCAGCAGAGCTAGGCTGCTTAAACGGCCTTGGCCCATTGTGTTACAGGTGTAGGACTTGAGCCACTTTAAACAGGAGAAGCTCCTTTCTACACCTGCAGATATACAGTAGCTCCAATTGTTGCCACTAATGAGAACAGTTTATAATATTAGCTCTGTATGCCATCGTGTGCAGTTTGCTAGCTGGCTAGTTCACCCCTACGACGCTAGCCTAGCCTACTCTATGAATGAATGAATGAACAAACGATCAAAAAAAAATATATTAAACTCGATGGTGGAAATGTGGGAATTAGGTTAAACTGAAATAAGGAATGTGGTGTATAATTTTTTTTTTTTTATTGTACCTTTATTTAACCAGGGTAGAAAATCACATTGAGATAGGTATCTCATTTACAAGTGAGCCCTGGCCAAGGTAGCAGCACACATTAAACATGATAAAAACAACAAAGTATAATTAAATACATAAACAGTAATCACAACACACACATACACTGACACACTCACACTCTAACAAACACACACACACACACACACACACACACACACACACACACACACACACACACACACACCTACACACACAAAGCAAAGTTAAGAACAAGTGCAGATGTTTTTGAATGTTTGATTAAGATATAGCTTAAACTCTTTGATTGAGATAAATACAATGATCTTTGAAACTCATTCCAAGCAGTTGGTGCACTATAAATAAAAGCATTTTTTTCCAAACTCTGTCTTCATTAAGGGAACATTTAAAAGAATATATTTACTTGAACGCAGATTATACCCTTAACTTTTGACAGTTAATAGACTAATCATATACAGAGGAAACTGACCAATTATGGCCTTGTACACAAATATAAGCCAATGCTTATACCTTCTCAAGTGAAGTGAGGGCCAACCAACCATTTCGTAAAGTGCACAATGATGAGTATAATAATTTGTACAAGTTATAAATCTTAAAGCAGAGTGATAAACAGAGTCTAATGATTGGAGCAGAACCTTAGTAGTATTCCTATAAAAAAACATCTCCATAATCTAAAACAGGTAAGAAGGTAGCTTCCACCAACTTTCTCTTAGCTGACTGTGAAAAACAAGCACTGTTCCTGAAAATAAAACCCCAGCTGTAACCTTAACTTAGAAAGCAACTGTTTAACATGTAACTTGAATGATAAGTCACCCTCCAACACAAAACCCAGATATCTATAGGAGGAAACCTGCTCTAAAGAATTACCCTGCAGAGTGTAAATAGGTGATGGAGAAAACTGACACTTATGCTTCCTAGAAAAGACCATACATTTTATTTTATTCTCATTCAGAGCCAGTTTCAGGAGAGGAGGTTACGCTGAATCCTTACGAATGCTTTCTGCAACTTCGAAATACAACTGTCAATGGAAGATGCAAAACAATAAACTATGGTGTCATCTGCATATAAATGAATACTTGCGTCTGATAGGTTATCACCAAGATTGTTAATATATAGTGTAAATAACAGGGGACCCAAAATGGACCCCTGTGGCACACCAGAATCAATACTGAGCCAATCAGAAAGATACCCCTTAATTTGCACCCTTTGGCACCTGTTCTTTAAATAATCCCTAATCCATCCCAATGCGGTTTCAGAAAGACCGAGACTATATAAACGCAATAGAAGAACACCATGATTAACAGTATCAAAAGCTTTAGCCAAATCAATAAACACTGCAGCACATGATCTTCCA
This sequence comes from Semotilus atromaculatus, assembly GCA_031834385.1. Classification (NCBI taxonomy): domain Eukaryota; kingdom Metazoa; phylum Chordata; class Actinopteri; order Cypriniformes; family Leuciscidae; genus Semotilus; species Semotilus atromaculatus. The sequence continues at coordinate 1,895,369 of JAULUF010000049.1, forward strand.
TCATCTAGAGCGCAAGTAATATCATTTAGAACTTTCATAGTGACAGTTACCGTACTATGATTCTTTCTGAAACCGGACTGGAACCTAGACAGAATGCTATTACTAGCCAAGAATTCCTTTAGCTGTTCGCTGACAATAGATTCTAAAATTTTGGCTATAACCGATAGCTTAGAAATCGGTCTGTAATTATTTTAATTGGTTGGATCACCACCTTTCAACAGAGGTACAACCAGAGCAGATTTCCAGACATAAGGGACAACATTCTGTTCTAATGATAAATTGAAAATATAAGCTATTGGGCCAGCAATAATCTCAGCAGCTACTTTCAAAAAGTATGGCTCAACGTCATCCGGTCCTGCAGACTTCTTAATGTCCAAGTTTTTTAAGGCCTTTAAAGGGATACTCCACCGGTTTTTCATATTAAACTATGTTTTTCCCTTAACTAAGACGAGTTGATACATACCTCTCTCGTCTCAGTGCGTGCACTATATCGCTCTGTATTGCCGCAAAACTATGTTAGCACTTAGCTAGCCCAGTGCATTAAATATGGGCCAAAAAGAGAAGCGACCAAACACTTCCTCGTTTTCCCTATTTAAACACAGTTACTCGAGTAGTGTAACTCGACCTAGGCTGGTGACACAAAATAAAACGTTGCGCTTTTCTAAGCGTTTTAAATTGATGACTATATTGTATGGCGGAATACCATAACAAGTGCTTTTGAGCACTTCGACTTGGCGCAATAATATCTTCACTCGTGAAAAGTCCTCTTACCGGCTCCCGCTTACTACCGGCGCATGTCACGTTGGTTGTATTGACGGAAATGAGAGGGAGGGGGAGAGGAAGCGGTATTCCGCCATACAATATAGTCATCAATTTAAAACGCTTAGAAAAGCGCAACGTTTTATTTTGTGTCACCAGCCTAGGTCGAGTTACACTACTCGAGTAACTGTGTTTAAATAGGGAAAACGAGGAAGTGTTTGGTCGCTTCTCTTTTTGGCCCATATTTAATGCACTGGGCTAGCTAAGTGCTAACATAGTTTTGCGGCAATACAGAGCGATATAGTGCACGCACTGAGACGAGAGAGGTATGTATCAACTCGTCTTAGTTAAGGGAATAACATAGTTTAATATGAAAAACCGGTGGAGTATCCCTTTAAAACGTCACTTCTTAGGATTTGAGAAAAGCTAAAAGTAGGGCTATCCTCTCTCAAAAGAGGAGATAGATTTGGTATATCGCTCACTGAGCTTTCATTAAAAGTAGATCCTGAAGAAATGAAATGCTTATTAAAGCTATTTACCATATCTATCCTGTTAGTAATAAGATTATCTTTTACTAGAACTTGATCCGGGAAATCATTAGATAACATGGAGGGAGAAAGTGATTTAATGGTTTTCCAAAATTTAACAGGGTTATTTAAAATTTTCAAAGTTTCATTTAAATAATATTCAGATTTCGATCTGCGTATGAAAGCTGTACATTTGTTTCGCAATTTTCTAAATGCTACCCAATCTCTTTCTGTATCCGATTTCCTTGCTGCAGCCCAAGCCAAATTTCTTTCATGAAGGAGTTCAGATAACTCATTAGAGAACCATGGATTATCACGACCTTTTACTCTGAATATCCTAATGGGTGCGTGCTTATTTACAATCTTCAAAAATAAAGTGTGAAAATATTGCCATGCAGTGGTCACATCAGGTATTAAAAACAATCTATCCCAGTCAGATGTAAACAACTCATGCAGAAACCCTTGAGTATCAAACGATTTAAAACTCCTTTTTGTGATAATTCTAGGTTTTACTTTGGGAATTTTACAATTCCTCATGGCAACTACAGTGCAATGATCACTAACATCATCAGGAAAAAACCCTGTATAAGTATATTTATGGGGTTTATTTGTTAAAATAATATCTATTAGAGTGGACTTACTCTGGTTCTTATGATTAGGTCGTGTAGGTGATTCAATAAGCTGAGTAAGGTTCACAAAATCACAATATGCTCTGAACTGATCTGAGTTTGATGTCAACCAATTCCAATTCAAATCACCCAATAATACAAGATCTTTAGGAAGCAGGTCAATTAAAGCAGCTGACAGAGAGGTAAGAGCATCACTGATAGCTGCAGGTGGTCTATAGCAACCAACTATACATAAATTACAATTATTTCCATATTCCAGATCAATAGCCAAAAACTCAAACTGTTTAGGGAGAGAGACAGATTTAAGAACAGTTGCATGAAAATTTGATTTGATATACATTGCAACCCCACCCCCCTTACTTTTACGATCAGCTCTAAACACAGTATACCCTTCTAATTAAGGACTAAAAACCTATCTTTTTACACAGGCTTATTTTAATAGCTAATGCTTGTTTTTAGTCCCGCCGTTTTACATGTTGTGTTTTTATTGTATACTGTATTGTTTATGTTTTTTAATTATGTTTTACTGTAGCAATTGAGATTTGGCGTCAAATGTAAAGTGCCTTACAAATAAAATGTATTATTATTATTATTATAATTCAATGTCGTGGTCTGAGATGGATTTTTTTAAGCCATGTCTCAGAGATAACTAAAATATCAGCTTTGGTCGTCTTGGCCCATATTTGTACTTGATCTAATTTTGGCAACAGGCTACGAACATTTAAATGTACAATACCAAGCCCTGATCTATTTGAAAAATCCAAAGGTGTTGAAACAATTCCCACTGGACCAGGATTTGGATTAATACCAGCCAGTAAGAGCAACAACAATATCAAATATCGCTGCCTTAGATTTTTTGATGGAGGGCTACAATGTTCATTTCGAGAGTTCGACAAGAAAAGAGGGTTCTTAAAGATGAGTGAGATCTTTGTGAAATTGTGTGAAAATTGTATGATGGCTAGCAATTTCGCCAAGCAAATACCAAGAAATAGGTTGCAGCAGTTTGTCTTTCGACTACACTTGCAAATTCCGCGATGGGACTGAGCTCAAATAGCTTCAGCGTCAGACACTTTTATAGTACACAAAATTGCTGTCAATCAAAAGGAGATGCAGTCTTTTGACAGACCCTCCAATCCTCACGCAGAAGCCCGGAGCTAGCCCTCCATTCACCCCAGACACATTTATCCAATGACCGTCTAGTTTCGAAGCACTGAAAAAAATGTTCAATTGAAGTCAATGGACGCTCGGTTTCAACGGGGAAACGCTACGGGAATGTGTGAGAAGGAGATCGAGTCAGCCGTCCTGCTATGTGGAGCTGATTCTGAACCAACTTGTCTCCGAACGCATTTTTAGTCAATACAATGTTAACACAATAGTACATATTTGACCATTAATTTGACCATTACCTGCTTCCCTTGCAGTCTTAAATAAATCCGCACTGGACCATATATATGGTTACTTCCTGGTTTTCGATAAGCCAGCTTGGGCATTTCCAGTGAACTGTTAGTGTACATCGACACAAAACCATCAATGGTTGACTTTTTAATGTTGTATCTGTATTTTAATGCAGTTATCACAATTTACCAATAAACCAGTGTTACTGATTTCAATAAAAACTTGAAGCTAATGGGAACGATGAAATAAGACACAAAGTGTCTATAATAAGACACAGAGTATTTTTCCAGCACTTCAAATGTTATTTTAAATGTGATGACCAAAAACATTATTTGTTCATCCTTCCGAGATTGTCCCTATTTCAAGAACTAAAGAGCACAGTAAATCTTTAATTTACAGTGTTGAAGCTTTTTTTCACAACGAAAGTGTGAAAACTGATGGTTAAATCTATTTTTGTGGAAGAGGAAACATTGAGGGATCTGTCTTTTTTATATTTACGTTCTGTCTGTGTGACTTTGTTGTTGAGTAACTAATTAAAATTTGGTCAACTTAGCCTCTTCTTGTCGACTAACGACTGTTGCTAATTACTCCAGAGTCGCAGGAAAATGAGCAGAAATGTCAAAGGCTTAAAAATATGTCAATTTCATGCTTATAAGGACCCTACATAATCTACTATAATATGACATATGCTATGCTATTTAAATGTTATACTTGCAATAACATTTTATCAGAATTTGGAGGTTGTATTTTTGAATGCCCATCAATGGAGAGAGATGTTTTCACAGTCAGATGGTGTAGTTTTCATGGTGTCTCTTCAAGCAGGACCTGCAAAACCTCCTGCATTGAGGCCGTGCTTCACTGTGTCTCTGGAAGATTCCTGTACTATTGATTGTAATATATAAAAGATGAAAGACAGACAGAAGGAACTGCAGGTTCTGGCTTTCCTTTCAAAAGCGACGCTTATGATTGAAACAAACAACTTCAAAGGCGTCTCATATATACTACTAGTCCAAGAGATGCTCACTAGATGTGTCACTAGAGATGCTCAATTTGGACAGTCAAGAAAAAGAATGAAAAACTTATTTGAACTCTGGAGGTTTGGCATTTTCCCTGGACTGTCGTAGACCAAATCATGCCAGAACATTTGCTGGAATAATTTATGATCAAACTAAAGTTTAACCAGGAGACTCTTCTAACCATCAAAGAGGATCATGGATCACTTCATCTATGGGTTCACTGAGATTCGGGTAAAACATCAACAAAAGAAGCACAGTGGAATGGAACAAAACACAGGTGTCTTGAGATGCGTTTCGAAAAGCTGAGCTTCTTTTGACTTCAGAGTGTCTTGAAAATGTGGAAGTCATGGCATGGGTTCACATGGACCAACGCTTAAAAACATGACCATCCTAATTCCTCATAGGAGTAATAGTGCCTGCCCCGCTCTCGCTGCATCACGCCACCTACTGGCCGGCCGTGAGCGCAACATAACGCCCATGATTTGAAGTAGGTCTCGATCGCTTTTGCATTCAAATATGTGAGGTGTGTGTTTATCATGGGGGATTTTAGCCGCACAATGGGGGCATGCAATACTTTATGCAAATGTTATGAGAGCGAACACAAAAGCATTGAAATAAAACTTTTTCCTCCAAGCTCATTTTTTTTCAATCACCATGTCCACTTCAATTCAATTTAATTTAATTCAGGTCAATTCACATTTATTTGTATAGCGCTTTTCACAATACAAATCGTTTCATTCAGAAAATGCACAAATCCACATTTCAATTTAGAGTGATCTGTTATTAGAGGTGACTGTAAGTTATGTATTTAAGACATGTACATATATATATATAAATCAAAGTTAGATAAAAAAGTATTAATTTAAACAATGTTATAATTTAAGGCAGAAACAATTAGCTAATTGAAGTTATGATGTTTGTTAACAAATTATTCTGACATATAGAGAATAATCTGCAAGTACAGTTTAAAGATTGGAAGTACACTTCATCAAGTGCACATTACATGCAATTAAGCATACTACTTTTTAGCATAGTAATGAATACTTGTTTGTTAACAAATGATGACAGAAAATTGCAGCATTGGTGCATGTTGATTCAGAGTTTGTGTCATCTGAAGTCCTGGCAGGAGTTTGCTGTGTCTTCACGCATATTGGGGCATCTGAAGTCTTCATAATAATGTTTATGAATCAATTTTGATGATTGGTTGCTATTAAATGTCTGTCAAACGCGTCCATATTTATTTGTTTTGCCCATCCTGACTCAATACTCATGACAACCTCTGAATCGTTGGCTTCTTTCAAGCTCCTCCTCCCTGTAATTTTAGGCTGTTTCCCATTTTGCTAATTGACTTTTTTAAGCATAAGCTTTCTAACCTCAGTCTGAACTTTTGTTTGTCTGCATGCATATACAACTTTTTGTGTGTAATGGGTTTGTCTGTGTTTTGACCCTAGTTCCCCTTTGGACATGATCTCTCCGGTTTGGGATTTTTGTCTTGGACTGATTTTGTTTTTGTGCTCTTGACCCCTGCCTGTATTTCTCAGTGGATTTTTTTGTGTTTTAGTCTGAGCCTCCATGCTCTGAACTCTGCCTGTTTGAGTCTGTTTACAGCTTGGATTGATTCTTCATATTGTGGCCATTGCTTGTTGTTTTATTTGAATGTTTTCCCAGGTCATATTTCCCTGTGCTCTCATATATTGTCTATGCTTCATTTCTCTCTCTTCACATTATGGATCCTAAACAAAACGCTTTCAGCCTTAAGTTACAAATCAAGATTCCTCAATCTCCATTGTTGTTCTGATTGATTTTGTGAAAATCACATGCAGCACTACTTACATGTGTCACAACGGAGAGGCTTACACAGCCTGAAAACTCACAACATCCTTAAGTTGTCCCAGAAATATTACAAATTCAATGAAAGAAGTGTCTTTTACGCCTGTTCCTTTCCTCTGGTCTGATAAAACACATGTTTTTAAAAATCTTTAATATTTGACTCAAATTGTCAGCAAATGAGAAAAAGATTCTTCATGCAAAAAAGTACAAAGGGCAAAGTGCTTGAATTCTGTTAAATTTTACCATTTCTGTTTGAGAAACGACTTTTTCTTCTCACCCATGAATGAGTAAATCACTTGATATAATAAAAGCTTTCCTAGAGGCTTCCTTGTCACCCAAGATTTCTCTACGTGCACCAGTTGAGAGAGAATTTTGGATCCACATAAACTCCTGCATCTTTTCTACTTTTTCCAAAATTACTTGGCATTTTACAGGTAGTTCCTCTACCTTTTTACCCTCTACATGTCCTCAAAAGGGTCTTATGCTTTTACTACTGCAGCAAGTCAAGCGTTTCAACAAGATTCACAGCTCTCGCTAAGTCCAATGAAGGCGACTGGATAATGGATTTAGAAGTATCCTGTTGATGGTTACCATTTTTAAAAATAAAGGTTCTTTATTGGCATTGATGGTTCCATGAAGAACCTTTAACATCCATGGAACCTTTCCATTCCACAAATGGTTCTTTATAGTGGAAGAGGGTTCTTAAAAATTTTAGGAATGTTCTTCACACTAAAAAAAAAAAAAAAAATGTTATTTTTTTTAAGAACTGTTGACTGAAAGTTCTTCCAAAAATGGTTCTTCTATGACATCGATGCCAAAACACCCATTTGGAACCTTTATTTTTAAGAGAGTCTTTTAAGTCAAATACTTAAATTTAACATTACTACTCAAAAAAACTATAGATTGTTACCGATAAGGTTTTTGTCAACATCTACATCTATACACTGCAAAGTTTGAAATGGCATTTATGTTTATTGACACAGTGTTTAATGCTGCTCTTTAACATTATAATAAGGCAGAGGCTATTTACACTCAGTGAAATTAGCAGTATTTTCTTTTTACTAAGTGTAAATAGTAGTTAGATGCTATTTATACTTAGTGAAAATGTGGTAGATACTATTTGAAGGTTAAATATTGGTGGGCGGAGTTAGTGTAAACTAGGTGGGTAAATAGACACTCCATAATTATAATGATACTCAATTAGCAGCAGGTTTTTGAAGACATCAGTGATTATTAAGTTGGCTTGGAAAAGCCAACTTACTGAAATCCTATTTAAACTTATTATTATTCTTCTTCTTCTTCTTCTTCTTATTTTTCTTACCCAAAAAATTCTGACTCTAACTCGTCCTAGAGCTTTAACTCTACAAACTCCAAACTCGGGTCAGACCTTCAGACTGTTCTGACTCGGTGTGCTATATCTTTTCAAACTGATTTGACTTTCAGATTTCTTAAAAATTAATATTAAAAATCATAAAAAATCCCATTGACTTTCATTGCAACAGTTCAAATTGAGCCAAGACTACGGTGGCCCAGTAGTGAACAACACAAAAACTCAAATCTAAACTCCCTGAAGCCCTAGATTCAATTAAACTACCATTCTATATGTACTAATGAACTTTATCTATCTATCTATCTATCTATCTATCTATCTATCTATCTTTCTAACTTATCTTTCTTTCTTTCTAACTAATCTTTCTTTCTTTCTACCTAATCTTTCTTTATTTCTTTCTTTCTTACTAATCTATCTTTCTTTCAAACTAATCTTTCTTTCTTTCAAACTAATCTTTCTTTCTTTCTAACTAATATTTCTTTCTTGCTAACTGATCTATCTTTCTTTCTTTCTAACTAATCTTTCTTTCTTTCTAATCTATCTTTCTTCTTTCTAACTAATCTATCTTTCTTTCTAACTAATCTACCTTACTTTCTTTCTAACTAATCTATCTTTCTTTCTAACTAATCTATCTATCTTTCTTTCATTCTAACTTTTCTTTCTTTCTAACTAATCTATCTATCTTTCTAACTAATCTCTTTCTTTCTAACCAATCTTTTATTCTTTCTTTCTTACTTTCTTTTATTCTTTCTTTCTAACTAATCTTTCTTTCTTTCTAACTAATCTATCTATCTTTCTTTCTTTCTAACTAATCTATCTATCTTTCTTTCATTCTAACTAATCTTTTCTTTCTTTCTAACTAATCTCTATCTTTCAAACTAATCTATCTTTCTTTCTAACCAATTTTTCTTTCTTTCTTTCTTTCTTTCTTTCTTTCTTTCTTTCTTTCTTTCTTTCTTTCTTTCTAACTAATCTATCTATCTATCTATCTTTCTTTCTAACTAATCTATCTCTTTCTTTCTAACTAACTAGTCTTTCTAACTAATCTATCTTTCTTTCTTTCTTTCTAACTAATCTGTTTCTTTCTTTCTAACTAATCCATCTTTCTTTATATCTTTCTTACTAACTAATCTATCTTTCTTTCTAACCAATCTTTCTTTCTTTCTTTCTTTTTTCATTCTTTCTAACTAATCTATCTTTCTTTCTTTCTTTCTTTCTAACTAATCTATCTTTCTTTCTAACTAATCTATCTATCTTTCTTTCTAACTAATCTATCTTTCTTTCTTTCTAACTAATCTATCTATCTATCTATCTTTCTAACTAATCTATCTTTCTTTCTAACTAATCTATCTTTCTTTCTAACTAATCTATCTTTCTTTCTTTCTAACTAATCTATCTATCTATCTATCTTTCTAACTAATCTATCTTTCTTTCTAACTAATCTATCTTTCTTTCTTTCTAACTAACTAATCTTTCTTTCTTTCTAACTAATCTATCTTTCTTTCTTTCTTTCTAACTAATCTATGTTTCTTTCTTTCTAACTAATCTATCTTTCTTTCTATCTTTCTAACTAATCTATCTTTCTTTCTAACCAATCTTTCTTTCTTTCTTTCTTTCTTACTTTCTTTCTTTCTAACTAATCTATCTTTTTTCTTTCTAACTAATCTATCTATCTTTCTTTCTAACTAATCTTTCTTTCTTTCTAACCAATCTATCTTTCTTTCTAACTTATCTATCTATCTTTCTAACTAATCTATCTTTCTTTCTTTCTAACTAATCTATCTTTCTTTCTTTCTAACTAATCTATCTTTCTTTTTTTCTAACTAATCTATCTTTCTAGCTAATCTATCTTTCTTTCTATCAAATCCATCTTTCTTTGTTTTTTAAATAATCTATCTTTCTTTATTTCTAACTAAGTTATCTTTCTTTCTAACTAATCTATCTTTCTTTCTAACTAATCTATCTTTCTAACTAATCTATCTTTCTTTCTAACAAATCTCTTTCTTTGTTTTTTAACTAATCTATCTTTCTTTCTAACTAATTTATCTTTCTTTCTAACTAATCTATCTTTCTTTCTAACTAATCTATCTTTCTTTCTTTCTAATCTATCTTTCTTTCTTTCTAACTAATCTATCTTACTTTCTTTCTTTCTTTTTAATTTTCTTTCTTTCTTTCTTTCTAACTAATCTATCTTTCTTTCTTTCTAACTGATCTATCTTTCTTTTTCTTTCTAACTAATCTATCTTTCTTTCTTTCTAACTAATCTTTCTTTCTTACTAATCTATCTTTCTTTCTTTCTTTCTAACTAATCTATCTTTCTTTCTTACTAATATTTTTTTCTTTCTTTCTTTCTAACTAATCTATCTTTCTAATCTTTCTTTCTTTCTTTCTTTCTTTTTAATTAACTTTCTTTCTTTCTTTCTTTCTAACCAATCTATCTTTCTTTCTTTCTAACTAATCTATCTTTCTTTTTCTTTGTAACTAATCTATCTTTCTTTCTTTCTAACTAATCTTTCTTTCTTTCTTACTAATCTTTTTTTCTTTCTTTCTTTCTAACTAATCTATCTTTCTTTCTTTCTTTCTTTCTTTTTAATTAACTTTATTTATTTATTTCTTTCTAACTAATCTATCTTTCTTTCTAACTAATCTATCTTTCTTTTTCTTTCTAACTAATCTATCTTTCTTTCTTTCTTTCTAACTAATCTATCTTTCTCACTAATCTATCTTTCTTTCTTTCTTTCTTTCTTACTAATATATCTTTCTTTCCTTTTTTCTTTCTAACTAATCTATCTTTCTTTCTTTCTTACTAATCTTTTTTTCTTTCTTTTTTTCTAACTAATCTATCTATCTTTCATTCTTTCTTTCTAACTAATCTTTTTTTCTTTCTTTCTAACTAATCTATCTTTCTTTCTTTCTAACTTATCTATATTTCTTTCTTTCTTTCTTTCTAACTAACTAATCTATCTTTCTTTCTTACTAATCTTTTTTTCTTTCTTTCTTTCTTTCTAACTAATCTATCCTTCTAACTAATCTTTTTTTCTTTCTTTTTAATTAACTTTCTTTCTTTCTTTCTTTCTTTCTAACTAATCTATCTATCTTTCTTTCTACCTAATCTATATTTCTTTTTTTCTTTTTAATTAACTTTCTTTCTTTCTTTCTTTCTTTCTAACTAATCTATCTTTCTTTCTTTCTAACTAATCTATCTTTCTTTTTCTTTCTAACTAATCTCTTTCTTTCTAACTAATCTATCTTTCTTTCTCACTAATCTTTTTTCTTTCTTTCTTTCTAACTAATCTATCTATCTCACTAATCTATCTTTCTTCCTTTCTTTCTTACTAATCTATCTTTCTTTCCTTTTTTCTTTCTAACTAATCTATCTTTCTTTCTTTCTTACTAATCTTTTTTTCTTTCTTTCTAACTAATCCATCTTTCTTTCTCTCTAACTAATCTATCTTTCTTTCTCACTAATCTTTTTTCTTTCTTTCTTTCTAACTAATCTATCTATCTCACTAATCTATCTTTCTTCCTTTCTTTCTTACTAATCTATCTTTCTTTCCTTTTTTCTTTCTAACTAATCTATCTTTCTTTCTTTCTTTCTAACTAATCTTTTTTCTTTCTTTCTAAATAATCCATCTTTCTTTCTTTCTAACTAATCTATCTTTCTTTCTTTCTTACTAATCTTTTTTTCTTTCTTTCTAACTAATCCATCTTTCTTTCTCTAACTAATCTATCTTTCTTTCTCACTAATCTTTTTTCTTTCTTTCTTTCTAACTAATCTATCTATCTCACTAATCTATCTTTCTTCCTTTCTTTCTTACTAATCTATCTTTCTTTCCTTTTTTCTTTCTAACTAATCTATCTTTCTTTCTTTCTTTCTAACTAATCTTTTTTCTTTCTTTCTAACTAATCCATCTTTCTTTCTTTCTAACTAATCTATCTTTCTTTCTTTCTAACTTATCTATATTTCTTTCTTTCTTTCTCTTTCTTTCTTTCTTTCTTTCTTTCTTTCTTTCTTTCTTTCTAACTAATCTATCTTTCTTTCTTACTAATCTTTTTTTCTTTCTTTCTTTCTAACTAATCTATCTTTCTAACTAATCTTTCTTTCTTTCTCTTTAATTAACTTTCTTTCTTTCTTTCTAACTAATCTATCTATCTTTCTATCTTTCTTTCTACCTAATCTATCTTTCTTTCTTTCTTTTTAATTAACTTTCTTTCTTTCTTTCTTTCTTTCTTTCTAACTAATCTATCTTTCTTTCTTTCTAAATAAAAACTATCTTTCTTTTTCTTTCTAACTAATCTATCTATCTTTCTATCTTTCTTTCTACCTAATCTATCTTTCTTTCTTTCTTTTTAATTAACTTTCTTTCTTTCTTTCTTTCTTTCTTTCTAACTAATCTATCTTTATTTCTCACTAATCTCTTTTTCTTTCTTTCTTTCTAACTAATCTATCTATCTTTCTATCTTTCTTACTAATCAATCTTTCTTTCTTTCTTACTAATTTATCTTTCTTTCTTTCTTTCTTACTAATCTATCTTTCTTTCCTTTTTTCTTTCTAACTAATCTTTCTTTCTTTCTTTCTTTCTAACTAATCTATCTTTCTTTCTTTCTTTCTTTCTTTCTCACTAATCTTTTTTTCTTTCTTTCTAACTAATCTATCTATCTTTCTATCTTTCTTACTAATCAATCTTTCTTTCTTTCTTACTAATTTATCTTTCTTTCTTTCTTTCTTTCTTACTAATCTTTTTTTCTTTCTTTCTTTCTAACTAATCTATCTTTCTTTCTTTCTAACTTATCTATATTTCTTTCTTTCTTTCTTTCTTACTAATCTATCTTTCTTTCTAACTAATCTCTTTCTTTCTTTCTAACTAATCTATCTTTCTTTCTTTCTTACTAATCTTTTTTTCTTTCTTTTTTCTAACTAATCTATCTTTCTTTCTTTCTTTCTAACTAATCTTTTTTTCTTTCTTTCTTTCTAACTTATCTATATTTCTTTCTTTCTTTCTTTCTTACTAATCTATCTTTCTTTCTAACTAATCTATCTTTCTTTCTTTCTTTCTTTCCAACTAATCTATCTTTCTTTCTTTCTTACTAATCTTTTTTTCTTTCTTTCTAACTAATCTATCTTTCTTTCTTTCTTACTAAACTATAAACTAATTAAACTTTAAACTTCTTTAAACTTCTTCAAACTTATTGGTCCAAACTTTCACAAGCCAACTTAAAGTTTGTCTCGACGAACTTTTTCTAGTTGACTATTGCACATGAATAATGAAAACAGGGACATATCGGTAGAAAAGAGTTCTTTAGATTATTAAAATGTTCTTTACACTATAAGAAAAAAAATAGCTTTGATCGAAAAATAATAATAATAATAATTAGTGACGTCACTGGTGTTTATCTGCATTTTACAGCAGCTATGGAACTTTTCTGGTTGTTTAATGATTTACTATGCATTCAGGACATATCTCATACTGATATTAATGAAAGTATTGTTTGCTAGTGATGTTTCTTGTAGAAATCTCAATTAAATAGATGAAGTGTTTGGAGAGGGAATTTAATTGGTGGCTAATTACACTTCATTGTCAAGAACATGAAAATCCCATAGCAATCACTGCATGCTATACAATACGTCTCTCAGTATCACAAGAGTGATAGAATATAACTATAATAAGACACGCAGGTGGATAACAATATGCTGGCATTTACTCAACTGCCATTTCAATTTAAATCAAAGATGATCAGCTGTTTCTCTTTTTCACACACACACACACACACACACACAGCGTTTTGCTATACTTGTGAGGACACTCCATATGCGTAATGGTTTTTATACTGGACAAACTGTATATTATATCCCCTTACACACACACACACACACACACACACACACTGCCCCTGTCCCTAAACCTACCCATCACAGGAGACATTCTGCATTTTTACATTTTTAATAAAACATTGTTTTTTTTAAATGTTTTTTAAGCTATTTGAAATATGAGGACTCAAGAAATGTCCTCATAAACCACGTGTAAGTTGTAATACCAGTCTAATATGCATGTCATTATACACATTTGTGTCCTCATAAATCACATAAACAAGAGCACACACACACACACACACACACACACACACACACCCTAACCAACATCTGCATGTCAGAGCAAGCGAATCTTTGCTACATTACACTGTTTTGTATCCTTGCATGTGATGACAATTTTTACACCGTTGGGGTCCGGTTTCATGATCTTTTCATGACCCTGTTTGTTAGCTTTCTGGATTTTTAGTTTTAGTTTTTTTATACTGTACAAACTGTATGTTCTCTCCCCTTACACACACACACACACACACACACACACTGCCTCTGTTCCTACCCATCACAGGAAACATTCTCCTTTTTACATTTTTAATAATACATTGTTTTTTTGTTTTTTTTTAAGCTATTTGAATTATACTCCACGCTTAAACCACGTTTAAGTTGTAATACTCATGTCATTATACAAATTTCGTCCTCATAAATCACACAAACAAGCACACACACACACACACACACACACACACACGCACCCTAACCACCGTTTTGATGATCTTTTCATGACTCTGCTTGTTAGGTTTCTGGATTTTTAGTTTTTCTATTCTGGAAAATGGATTCAAATACTTAGGAATCATCTTGCCAATAACAATAACAACAAATTCATCAGGCCAATAAAATGCTGTCAGGAATGAGAAACCTGCATCTAACTCATATTTCATGGTTGTGTCTTAATAAAGACTTTTGCTTATAAATCAACAACACCACCATAAGAGCTCTTCAATATATTCCTTCCAAAATGTTTCAATAAGAAATATAATGATTCTAACTCCCCAGCAACACAGCTGTCTAATATCCGTCTGATGTTTTACGCTTGTGTTTCAGGGATAATAACTTCATCAAGGATTTCCCGCAGCTGGCCGACGGGTTGATGGTGATCCCTCTGCCGGTGGAGGAGCAGTGTCGAGGAGTGTTGTCAGAGCCGCTGCCGAACCTACAGCTGCTCTCGGGTGAATCTCATCGGCACTCGTTTATCACGTTAAACACTTCCACTGACGTCCCTCTGAGGTCCACTTATAATGTCACAAGCTAGTTATATAAACAATTGTGAAGAGAAGATATCCGTGACTCCTTTTTAGGCCTATTAATTCATACAGGCTTGGCATCTCTAGTTTTTACTAAGATGGATGGTGAAAACAAACAAGACTCTATGTGATTAATGATATAGCTCTAAAACAGATGGCTTCTGTTTTGCTGTCATTTTTACAACTCTGATTTGCACAGAATGGGAAAAAGGTTAAAGGAACACTCCACCGTTTTTTTAAATAGGGCTTATGAAAAGATCATGAAACCGGACCCCAACGGTGTAAAAATTGTCATCACATGCAAGAATACAAAACAGTGTGATGTAGCAAAGATTCGCTTGCTCTGACATGCAGATGTTGGTTAGGGTGTGTGTGTGTGTGTGTGTGTGTGTGTGTGTGTGTGTGCTCTTGTTTATGTGATTTATGAGGACACAAATGTGTATAATGACATGCATATTACACTGGTATTACGACTTACACGTGGTTTATGAGGACATTTCTTGAGTCCTCATATTTCAAATAGCTTAAAAAACATAAAAAAAAAACGTTTTATTAAAAATTTTAAAATGCAGAATGTCTCCTGTGATGGGTAGGTTTAGGCATAAGGGGCAGTGTGTGTGTGTGTGTGTGTGTGTGTGTGTGTGTGTGTGTGTGTGTGTGTGTGTAAGGGGATAAATATACAGTTTGTCCAGTATAAAAACCATTACGCATATGGAGTGTCCTCACAAGTATAGCAAAACTGTGCTCCGCCTGTGCTTCCCCCTAATATAGTCCCAAGTCAATATCTGCCTAGGAAATTGCCTAGTGTTAATCTGCATCGCTATTTGTACTCGTTGTGAATACACAGGCCACAAGAAGTAATTGCGTAGGTTTGTTTATTTTTTTTTAATCACTTTTACTCAGGACATGCTAGCTGGCAACAAAGGATTCCATTCATTGTGCTAAGCTAAGCTAGCGCCGACCCTGTCAAACTAAAACAATGCATGCACGGAGACAAAAATGCATTTGCACACATATCTAAATGTAGGAAAGAATGTGAATAAGCCCCATTTAAAAAAACGGTGCAGTGTTCCTTTAAAGTCAGCATGAGTTGCGATCGTCTTTTCTTCCTTATTGTGCCGTATATCCTAATTAAACGGCTTTTGGAACAAGAACAAATGTGGGCGGGGCTTGATTTGGTATGTGGGGAATTGATTGGATGGTTGTGGTCTGCTGATCTCATGTGAGTGACAGGTTGCCCCGCCCTCGTCATCAGAGAAGAGAAGAGATGCTGCAAATTTACTTTGAAGGTTACAAGGAATACGAGTTTAAAACAATAATGATGTGCATAGACAAATTATAAAAAACACTGCAATATTCCATAAAACAATAAGAATGGTCAATTTTGACTTTAAAAACATGGATGTGACAAGGTTTATTGTTGTCCTTTTCTCACGCTCTTTTTCTGACTTTGTAATTGAATTAGTAAATTCCTGTTTTTCCTGATAAATCCCCTTTATGATGAACATGGCGTGAGGGACTGACCGTAATCGCAGCATCAGCTCAGTGGACGGCTGCTCTGCCTCGACCAGTAGTGCAGAAAGCTTTCATTTCCCCCCTCATATCACTTTTGATCACAACTCCCAATTCAGAGCTGTCTTTTCATTTATTTGTTTTCACTCCAGTTCTTTCTAATGTGGACTCCACATAAATGTGAGCTCCGATGACAAGTGGCTAATTTAATAACAGCTTGTCTTTTCCAGGCCTGAGAGTGGAGAGTTGTTAATGCTGATTACGGCTCTCAGTTTTTGCTGCAGCTGTTCCTAATGAGATTTAAACTATTATTGCGTGTGTCAGCATGTGAAGATAGAAGTGTGATATGGCTAATGCGATGTTTTGAGGGTCCTGCTGTCATCTCACACCCGAAAGTCAACTCATGTCAAGTCACCTTTATTTATATAGCGCTTTTTACAATAAGCAGCATGACAGTTAACTTAACCAGTAAACTTAAGGGCTTAAAATATCAAATTAAAAGCACTACCTACCTTCCCACACATCTAACCTACCTTATCTTTACGGTCAGGAATCAGATACTTGTTATAAAATTAAGATTTCTATCCCACTTTGTGCAGTTGCGTGCTGTTTTCTGTGCTGAGCACATCCAGAGCGTGTGCACAAAAAGCCTCCTCTCATATAGTGCACGGATACTGCACTGCAATTTAATTCTCTTTTGCATCTTTTTGCGCTTGAACAACAAATATAAACACAATTATGTCAAAATGTCCTCGTATACACAGTCAGTTATGTCTTAAGTGAACGTAAGCAGTTGAGAAAGTAAACGCATGTGTAACAGTATAGTGGATCCATGCATTAGGTCTTAAAGTGACAGCAGCCTAATAAATCAAGTGTCATTACTGAACATGTGTCATTATCACTCACTAATTATTACTGAATAACTTTTTTAACTTTAATAAGGATTCATCTATATTTTAGTTATAAAAAAAAAATGCAGTGTTATTTTACATTTGTTTGGAATAAAAATGAGTAAAGGCCCTTTCACACCGGACGCGTAACGAAAAAGCGAATAGTTCGCGTGAGAATAGTTCGCGTCAAAACCATTCACATCAGCCGCGACGCGAATTTGCGACGTTCAGAGCTTCAACATTCCAAAACATTCACGCCGACTAGGGTGACCACCTGGCTATTGCTCTGTTGCAGGACAGCAGACCTGATTTTGCGGGACACGAGGGAGATAACATACTAGGTGAATAAATATAGATTTATATTAGATGTCTTTTTGCAGTGATGTTAACATGATGCTTTAAATTGCTAATAGGCTTTATAAAAATGTTAATGACGACGCTGACCGGTGCTAATATAAAGTAATATAAAACTGATTTTAACAGCATGTCTATTCAATCTAAATAAGTAAAAAAAAATATCCCAATCGCTAAATAGCACATTTCCAAATAAGCACATAAAATCCATTAGGAAAGACTAAAGATGAATGCGTTCTTACCGGATTCAGTGCATCTTGAATTTATATTGTTTGTCTGATCTGGCAGCTTCGATAGGGCCTTCTCATTAATTATGGGACATTACATATGTCAGTAACTACTGGCAGGTGTAGCTCACTTTCACCAGTTCACTTAAGAGGTCCACAGCGGTTCCTTGTCCACGCAGCATTCATCAGAGAAAACACCCTCTCCACGAAGAGGAGTTTATTTGTTTGTGATGGCTAGAACCAATAACGTCTGTGCTGCGCATTTTCTATGTTTTCTTATTAAAAAAAATGTTTATTGTAGAATTGTAATTTAAAGAACGATTAAATAAAAGGATGCAGACAAAATTAAAAATGCGAGACAATGCTATGACTTGCGTGACGTGGGACATATCTTCTTCATCACCATCATCCAGTGAAGACGAGCTTTTCATTTTATTAAAAAGACAGAAAAGAAGGTTTTGGGTGCACCCAATCTGAAAGAACAGAGAGTATGCTACCGGAGCTAAAACTTTATCATGGCCGGTTCCGCACTTATTTTCGGATGTATGTGGGACAATTTGAGGAGACAGTGGCACCGCATCTGACGAGACAAACCACAAACTTAAGGGAACTAACGTTAATTGATCCGGAGCAGCGTATGGCCAACGCAGTCTCACACCCAAGGCGTCATCTAACTGACGCTATGGACCATTTTTGACCATGCGTCAATAAGCCGACGCACATGGCACCCCTTAAGCGTCAATATGAGACACGCCTCCTAGTGGTCTAATCCTAACCCTACCCCAGACCTAAACCTACCCATAACGGAAGCGTCATCTAACTGACGCTAAAGGGTGCGCGGCATTTGATGACGCCCGAGGATGAGCGTCTCATATTGACGTTTGTGGGGGGGTGTGTGCGTCGGCATGTTGACGCATGGTCAGAAGCGTCAGTAAGATGACGCCTTGGGTGTGAGACTGTGTTGGTATGGCAGTCTGGGTGAGCTGTCCTCTCATATTCATTAGGGGCTACGTTTACATGCAATCAAATAAACACTCTTAGTAAACGGCCTGAAGGCTCAAATGGACTGAAAAGCCTTGTAAATACCCGGTTGGGCTCGATACGAATGAGGACAACGTCCCACCAGTCCTTGTTTCAGATTCTCATTCACAGACGACTCGACACACAAGCAGTCAGAAGATCCGTCATTGTTGCGGTCGCGTCACCTTTGTTTCCTTGTATGTGATTGGCTGAAGCCTTTTCTATCGCCTCAAAAGTAAAAAAAAAACGACATTGAAGCGAATAAAATAAAAGTCGTTTTTTCGCCGCTGCACATTCGCGTTCGGTGTGGAAGCACTCATTACACAAACAGCTGATCAAAAAATAAAACCATCGCGCGAATTATTCGTGCGTCAAAATCGCGTCCAGTGTGAAAGGGCCTTTAGTCTAGTTTATTAGTTAGTTGTTCTTTAGCGTGCTGGTTTTTGGTATTCAGCTACAACAGAATGTTTTGAGAGTGTAAATATGTTTGACATCTAAATTTTTTACTTTTTGTACCATATTGGAATCAAAACATTGAGTCAATACAAATCGGAATCGATAATCAGAATCAGAATTGCTATAAATTCAACACATCTATTGCATGTTTTTTAAAACTTTACTTTTATATTAAGAAACAGACTCTCTTTAAGTTCATATATAATTCAATTCACATTTATTTGTACAGTGCTTTTCACACCACACATCATTTCAAAGCAGCTTTACAGAAAATGCATGAGTCTTAATTACAATTTAGAGTGATCTGTTATCAGAGGTGACTGTATAACTTATGAATTTCAGAAATGTACATATACAAATCACAGTTAGCTAAAATTGATTTAAACAATGTTATAAGTTAAGGCAGAAACAATGAGCTAATTGAAGTTATGAATACATGTTTGTTAACAATGATTCTGACATAGAGAATAATCTGCAAGTACAGTTTAAAGATTTGGAGTACACTTCATCAAGTGCACATTACATAGAATTAAGCATACTACTTTTTCAATAGGGGCTCAATGAAGGATTTTCAGTAAATACCTCCTTAAGGAAGACCTCTGATTCTCATGGAAACAGTTTATGTCTGAAACGTAGCTTTTTATGTTGCAGAAGCGAGACATTAATCAACATCATATGTCTGTGTTACAGGAGATGCTCAGTTCAGTGAAGCCATGGGATATCCCATGATGCAACAGTGGAGAGTGCGGAGTAACCTGTATAGAGTGAAGCTTAGTGCCATCACCTTGTCCACAGGTACCGTAAACAGACAAACAACAAACATATGAATACTCTTCCTTAGTGAGTGTGTGTGTTTGTGTGTGTGTGCGTGCGTGCGTGCGTGCGTGGTGCATTTATACTTAAAAGCAAAAATTACATCAAAGGGTTCCAAAATACATGTAATTTTTCTTAGACGGAACACATAGATATTTTGAGAAACGTTCACGTATTTTGTTTTAGATATTTTACACATGTCATATGCATGGCCAATAACTCATGGGTTCCAGCTTTAAAGGGGTTATGAAATGTATTTTCAGATCTCTACGTTATGTTTCTGGAGTTTAGCTAATGAAGTTTTCTTCCTCAAAAAAGTATATATATATATTTTTTTTTTAATTGAAGAGCAAGCAATATTTGACAATCATTAATCAAAGATGTTCTCAACATACACTCTTAGAAAAAAGGGTTCATTGGGGTTCTATATAGAACCATAGGGTTCTTTACTCAACTCAACTTTACTCAACCTTTTATGCTAAAAAGGTTCTATAATGACAAGAAAGAACCCCCTTATGCTTTTATTCATTCATATATTACATTATTCTGCAACATTTTGTAGTTGTAATTAAATTGTTTATTAAACTGTTGTAGTAACTTAACCCTTTAGGGTTCTTTGTAACCAGGAAAAAGGTTCTAAATGGAACCTTTTAGGGGTTCATTCATTATCATTTGTTTTGTCCTTTCCGGATTAAATATTTCATATTATTGACAAACATCAAGACCCTAAAATGTATTTATGAATGCATGTGAATGATCACAAAATTCAAAAGATATGGGGGTTAGAAAATGTATTTTCAATATTATCAAAATATATCATTTTATGTAGTTAATCAATATCACAGAGAGTGCCATTTCAGTTTTTCTCCTCCAAAAATCAGCATGATTAAAATGTGATATTAATTTTATTGAACCCTTAAAACGGGTTCCGTATGGAACCTTTTAGGGGTTCCAAATACGTAGCGCCGATAGAACCTTTTAAGGTTCTATATAGAACCTTTTCTTCTAAGAGTGAAGGACATTCATTGTTTCTCTATGTGTGGTGGTGCTTTGGTCAGATTTTTCGAAGGTGCTGAAATCCCTGACGGCAGACAGCACACGGGATGAGTTGCTTGCCTTTATTCAGCAGTACGGCAGTCATTACATCTCTGAGGCGCTGTATGGATCTGAGCTCACCTGCAACATCTACTTCCCCAGCAAGAAGTCCCAGCAACAGCTCTGGCTCCAGTACCAGAAAGGTAAGAGAAGGGAAAGATGGGTATCCTCACAGACAAATAAAACTAAATAAAAAAACAAACATTTCATTTCGTAGGCTGTGTGCATTTACACTCCTGGGCAGGGTTGCAGCAGCCATTCGCAAGTGCTTTACTTAACCTAGAACGTAAAGTCCACACTAGGGGCTTAGTAACTACTATGATTTTTGACTATCACTGTACTTAATTCAGTTGTACCTACCACAGAACACAGATAACATCATGAGCTCGCTGTTAAGTAATCTCTTTTAAATGTCAGCATTATCATATATGTCTCTGTCGTGTTAAACAAGAGCTTACTGATGCAGTTCAGTCAGTCTGCTATTTTATTACAACTGTTACTCCTATTCGAAGGCTTCCCTAAATATTTAGGTTAGAGTTGCGTTTAATGGTGCAATTCAAAAATATTTAGTAGTGCATAAGGTGTAACTTAGTGCTTAAACTTGGTTAAGTTGTAACTTAAGTACGGCTTACACTCAAAAAAATGATATGTTGGCTTTACTTAACTTTTCTTTTGTAAACAGGTTCCACCAGTTCCACCGGTTCATCCGGCTGCTATAACTCACGTACAACAGCCAAACAAAATCTAAAGTTAATGAGTTAAGTGTCAAGAGCCCAACTAAAACACACACTTATCTCCATAATGGTGACAAACAGGTTTTCTCCTTCAGTGATTCTGCTTGTTAACATCAGGTGTCTTCAATAATGCTCAATCATCACTCAATTATTCACTTAATTAACTCATTAGCTCAGAGTTTAATTGGGTTGCTTAAAATGACCAAATTCCATGATGTTGAAGTTACATGAACATATTATGTTTGTTTAACGAAACATAGTTATGTGGAACCGGTGGAACCTGTTTACAAAAAAAAGTTAAGGAAAGCCAACATATCATTTTTTTGAGTGTATGCAACCGGCCCCTGCTCTGTGTTGAACGTCAGATTACACAAGTGGATTGTGGACGTGCAAAAGTAGTTAATGTTCATACAGCATATATGACCTCTGAGTCAACACCCACCTCTGAGACAGCAAATACAAATGCAGACAGCCTACAGGTCGATACAGAGGCAATAAACCAGGGCTAGCCAAACACTATTGGTTATTTAAAGCTGCAGTACTGAAGATTGCTTGGTTAAAAACAGTACGTCTCCTTGCTTTACCTCAATGTGCTTATATAATAATTACTTCAATGGATAGGCTAACTCAAAAAGCATCTGACAAATAACCCACCTAGTGGCTAAACAACAAAACTGCATGCATTTTGCAGAAGAACATTGTTTTGGTTGTGCTTCGGTCTGCGTGAATTTTGCAGATGATTATTACCCTTCACAATAAATGCTTTACAACGAACTCAGTTAAAGATCTAAATGTGGCAATTAATTTGTTCAATAAAAAACGTGATAACAACGTCATCTCTGCGTCGCTTTTACAACATTTCAAATCCCTCAGTTCTCACAATCTCTAAAAAAGCCAAGGCAATTTTGCTTCTTGTTTTATTACAAGCTCTGTCGCGTTCAGTTTTACCAGCAGACTCTCCTCTGTTCGGATTTAGTTTAAAACGGGTAATTTAGTGGCTCCATGTCAACGTTTCTTGCTTGTGACAACTAACCTCTGTCACTCCCATATACATGACAAAGCAAAATAACTCTTCTCTATTTACGGATATGACGAGACACGTAAATAAACCATCCCGCCTGGTCTAAAAATATAAACACTTATAGGATTACCATAGTGAATCATCATGGTAAGACAAAATGATGTATTGGCTCATTATTTAGATTTAGTACATTTTGAACAGCAACCACAAAAAAAGTTACATATAGTGCACCTTTAAAAAAACTTTTTCAGACAAGAGTTTCAACATCGGACCGGCTTTTCAGAGATCATGACAACTCAAGAGACTACATAAAGGATTTAAAACCAACCCAAAAAACTAGAAATCATTATTTTGAACTTTTTGAACTGTTCAAACCAACAGTGGAAGACAGTCAACTGTGCGAGACATTATTTACGGATATCTTTTTATTTATTTATTTATTTATTTATGTCTTTGCTTTTCTCAGCCTCTAGAGGCCGAATCCTCCAGCTTTAATTGTTTTTTGAACACCTAGTCTGTGATTAGTTGTACAGTGAGTTTTTGAGTGTGGCAACGTCTAAAATACAGTGGTATGAACTAGGCCAGGGATTGTCAAGCAGGGACACCATTCCTGTGAAATCTCATCCATGTCTGCTTACCCAAACCTACTGTTTTGATGATACACATAAAAGCTGCTACTGTACGTGAGCAGTTTCTCTCTTCATTACATCCCACTGATGCTTTGATGACAGATGTACAGATCATCTTCATATGATGTAATTGTGGACGTGTGACAGCTGGAACATTTTAAATAACTTCAGAAATATTGTTTATTAACCTATTTATTAACCTGTATTCCACAGAATTGTTTAAAATGCATTAATTTGCTTTTAAACATGATTAAAAGTGTCCAACAGTTGAACTGGTAATGGCTTATTTTTCAGCAAAATGAATGCAAAGATCTTTAATACAATAGAAGTAAAAAAAAAAAATAAAAAAAAAACAGACACTCTCACATGTTTCTTTTATTGCACACAATTGGTCATGAACATTACAAACACAAATTCATGACTTATTTTACTGACACCAACATCAATGCTTGAACGTGATTATGTTTAGATGAATTATGAAAGCAATATGTCCATTCAGAATCTCCTGCCATAAACTCTGACAAAAGTGCCTTACTATAACTGATATTACCTTAATCATGATGGGTAATTTAAAACACCAAAAGGGCAACTTTGCTGGAGATTTACATATGACTATACCGGTCGCATGTCACTTGTTCATGATTTGTTGCACATTATGCTTTGACAGCCAACAAGAAACAAAAGACACTCACCCATGATGGTCTTCTATTGTACATGTACAGAATGACAAAAAAACAATATGTATTGCATTGTGGATTTAAGTTTGTGCGTTTACTTAAAGTAAAAATAAGTAACAAAATCCCTGGGCCCCATTCTTCAGATATTGCTTTATACATCTAAGATAATAAACAGATTAACAGATTTTTTAATAGTGATAATTGCAATTTTTTATTAATTGGAAAAAAAAACTTAATTACTTTTTAATTGTGCAAATTTGATTACCGTATCTTGTTAATAGTTAAATATTGCGTAATCCTATTCATTTATTGGAAAAGCTCCATGTATTAATTAAAGAAATAAATCAATTGGTCAATGTCTAGAGCAAGGAATTTTACATTTTATTACATCATGACATATTATATAAAGTGAGAGGCATTAAAAGGATGAGCACAATTCCTAACACAAGACGACATTTTAGAAGGCCATAGAAAAACTTCTGGATTTTATAAGAGCAAGAAAAGCAGTCAGAACAACATCATACTGGCAGAAAGAGGTAAATACAAGGTGTTTGTTACATTATTTCCATTTTCATTGTGTCTTTACTCTTGCGTTTCAACAGAATTGGTGATTTATTATTATTTTAGGATTAATGCTAGATGAATTTGACAGAAT
Source organism: Semotilus atromaculatus (assembly GCA_031834385.1). Lineage (NCBI taxonomy): Eukaryota > Metazoa > Chordata > Actinopteri > Cypriniformes > Leuciscidae > Semotilus > Semotilus atromaculatus. Next base: position 1,920,045 of record JAULUF010000049.1, read on the forward strand.
CACAGTTGCATGAAGGCAAAAATATTAAAATTGGTCTTTATAAACCTGTAATCTACTTCTAACATGGCCAGGCAATTCAATGAAAACTCTGTTTCATTTCTAAAGAGTCACATGGCCTAATGGTCTAATGACATGGCAGACAGTGCATTTTAGTATGTCTGGATCACCTGTGCATTTATTATAAGGCCAATGTAGACTGTCTGCTTTTGTTGGAAATGCACATTTATTAAAACTTAAGCGATTTAGAATTAATAAGGCCAGAAACACTACGCAAATGCATGGCCAACACACTGTTGTCCGGTTCAATATACTTGCGTTGTTTGGCAATAAGCAACCTCAAGAAGGTGATATTAGCTCCCTGTAAACGTCAGTGCCATTTAACGGGATATGCTATTAATTTAAGTTAGCGAAACTGTTAATGACAGTAGTTGACAGAGTAAAGAGAAAATGGACATAAAACAAGACGTTTGCATTTATGTCTACCAGCATAGAGAATGCAACACATACTTGCATTGTTATGAATTGTGATAATGGTTTTCCATCCTAATCTAATTGTCATTGTTTCATGTAGCCTTAATCTGCTCCAGCACACGTTTGAACATACAGACCCAAATGAAAACTAAACATTACTAATAGCATAACCAAGATTTTAAGACAAGCTCAGCGCTGTCTAAAGCTTTCAAGAAGGACAGTTTTAAGATCCACCTCTCAGATACAAGGGCACTTTAATGCAAATTATAATTGAATGTGTTGTAAATTGCAGAGTCGTTTTCCTACTTCAGTTGAACTATTGCAGTTACTCTCATGATAGGCTTGTAAATATCTCCTGAATTTGACAGGCCTTTGGTTCCTGCCACATAGCAATGCTTGTACAAACTGGGTTACACAACAGACCAGTTCACAACAAATGAATAACTATAATATACAACCTTTGAAGTAACAATACCTTAAAAATTTTCTCAAGCATGCTGTTCTTTAGTTTAACTGTATTTTAATAAGTAGAAAATTCATACTGTCACAGAAATCAGAAAGTCCTTCAGTTATGAGGGGGCACTTTAATAGAGAGGGCATTGTGGGAACTCATTACAACGATTACACACGAACATGACACTCACAGCAGCGTTTTTGAGTCAGTACACTTTTTCCAAATCAAATGAAGCACCTTCCCATTAGAAATATTCGGGGTACAGTTACAGTACAAGTTAAGATCAATCATAGAACTTGTGGCATAATACTGATTCCCTCAAAAATGGTATACTGTATACATGTTTCAGTGAGGCATTTGCAATGAAGGTGGATGTAGCCAATTCATAAATGTTAAAACTCAGTTTCATAACATTTATTTTTTTAAGGAAAATGAGGACTTTTTCTATGATTATCAACATTATGCCACAAATGCTGTTGATTGAGCCTAACTTTTACTGAACCTGGAATATTCCTATAATATCACTTGTAAAAAATTACTTTGTCATTAACTCGCCACCTTAATGCCTGTACAGCAGCACACACACAGAAAAACCAAACATATGAGCACATAAAGAACAACATTTTCAGTTATTGCCATCAGTTGTGCTATATTTCAAAATCCATTTGCCTAAAGCATCCATAATAATACCCATAACCCATAATCCAATTGCTCCATGGCAGTGGTGAATGGTTGCGCCGTAGCTGCTGATCCCAGCTGCTGCAATTCACAAGTCAGAAACCAAACGCATTTGTAACAAAGCCATTGAATTAAAGTGACTAATATTATAAAGTGTCCACAGCAGTCTTAACACGTCGAGGAACGTCTCCTTTGCAAGTACGTGTAAACCTTCACACAGTGGTCCCAGCAATCCAAGACTAGGAGTTGTCCCTTCTGGGTAACAGCTACACCTACAGGGCAAGTAAGGCCCTCCTGAATGAGAACGTTAAAACCACCTTCTTTAGGGAACTGCAGTATCTCCTTACGCCCACTGTCCGTCACGATCAAGTCCCCGTTGGAGTCCACACACATCCCCGTGATGCAACGGAAGTCCTCATTCTCTGAGAAGAAGTGGCTGAGTTGCTTTCCAAGCTGCCCATCCATTCCCACAGAGCCGATGGAAAACCCCCCTTCGAGGTGGTGTTCATTGTGTCTATTCTCGATGTTTAGACCCAAGCCCTGCGTAAAGTAGACCGTCCCTGAGGAGTCGCAAGTTACAAATTTGGGTCTGACGGCCGAGCATAATCGGTTATAGTTCACTACCCCTACATTGCGATCTACGACCAGGCACCACAGCTTCCCACCCTCGACATCGGACACCACAAACTGCCCTGAAGGCATAGCCGCGATTCCCCATGGCTTAATGAGTTGGTTCTTGTGGCAGGCGACGCAGTGGCCATCGGTGGAGTAAACCTTCACAGAGTTGTCATAGTTATCAGTGACACCGATGAGTCCCTGAGCATTGATTGCAATTGAGAGAGGGATGAGGTTGGGAAGGTCAGCACCGAGGAAGCTCAAGACGAAGTTGTCGATACTGCTCGGGTTGCGCCGTATCTCCTTTTGGAAGCCCTTGCGATTGAAGATCTGGATGCGGTAATTCCCTCGGTCGGCCACGAGAACCTCACCCTGCGGTGTAACACAAATGCTTACCGGCAAGTTGAACATGCCCGGTTGATTGCCCTTACATCCCATCTTTTTCACGAACTGACAAAGCTGCCCACCAGAAGCCCCTGGAGAAGGTCCTCCTCCATCTACAGACTTGGACTTGAAGCTACCTGGAGAAGCGCAAACAGCATCTTCAACTGTTGTTACCATGTCAATATCACGATACATGTCCAAAGGGCCGGTTCCAAAATCAAGTCCATCTTCCTCTTCGGCATTGACAGTGCAGGGTTTTGTGATCAGTTGCCCCACGTCTAAGGGTTTCGTAAACTCCATTTTAACCAGTTCAGGCTCTTGTAGGTTCAGAACGACAGGAACATTGGTTTTTATGTCCAACTCCTCTTCTTCATTGAATCTCCCTTCCTCCAGTAGAGCAATATCAGTCTGCTTGATCCTCATGGTTAGGTAGTCACACCTTGACACCACCTGCACTTCAGCGATATTGAGCAGGTACATCTGCTCTTCCAGAATCTGGGCATTCAGCTTCTCTATTTCGGCTAAGGACGTGGCAAAGGCACGACGGGAGCGGCCAAGTTCCTCTTGGATCCGCAACTCAGCCTTGGCATACTCTTGCTGTACAGCCTTGAACTTCAGTCGGAGTGATATTGTCACGTTGTCGATAGCTGCCTTCTTCTTCTGAATATTGCCCATTGCCTCCCGCAAGTTTGAAAGCTTCCCGGTGATGTCTTTCCGGCACTGTTCGGCAGCCACACGAATGGCCTGTACGACATGGCCCTGACGCTGATGCCCCTCGCTTTTACAAATATCGCACAACGCAACACTGCAGTCACGGCAGTACTGACGGGGAAGGCGATTTTTACAAGACTTGCACATGAGGCCCATGGTGGAGATGCAAGAACTCGCACAGTCAATGATCTTCAACACGGTGAGATTGTCAGCCAGCTGGGAAATACTGCTCATTCGAGACACCTTGCTGCAAAATGGGCAGCGCACACCGTTTATCGTGCTGGCGAGGAGTTTCTCAAGGCACTGGCGACACACAGAGTGACCGCACTGCAGGAGCTTGGGTCGAAGTTGATCCTGGTTGTAGGTTTCCAGGCAAATGGGGCATTCCAGCACCTCCCGGACCAAATCTGGATCTATGGACGTTGGTGTGGCCATGATTCCTTCTAGTGCCTACAGGGTGTCTACAGGGGAGGAAAAAAGTCATGTCTATGTGTTTGATGTGCATTATGTTCAGTTATAATAAAAAGTTGCAAAAAGGAGAATTGCAATTTTACTTAAAGGAGTCATGACATGAGAAACCAAATTTGCCTTGATCTTTTGGTATTTAAGAGGTCTTTGAACCATTAAAACTTCCTGCAAGTTTCATAGCTTAAGACATCCTCCCCATAATAAACAAACAATTTATTTAATCAAGCTCTAAATACAGCTCGTTGTGGATCCATGGTATGAAGTGACGTCACGGTACGAAGTGACGTACCAGTCGTTTGCACATGACCGCCTCTAACGCAGGACAGCTACGCCTCATTTCGCATCATCGCCGCACGGCTCACACCCACAGGCGTTCAGTCGGCGTACAGCGAGTGAGTCTGTTTACAAGAAGATTACGATGCCACGCAGATGTGCTGTTCCTGGCTGTGGACAAACAACATGTTTGAATACGCTGCCGTCAGGGAGAAATGGATGCAGTTTATTTTTTGTGGACGTCCCAGTCACGGCAATGTTAATATACACGTGTGTTCTCTACATTTCAAGGATGACTATTTTGAGAACAAATCGCAGTATGATGCTGGCTTTGCTTAAAGTGCCCCTATCATGGTATTTTAAAGTTTCCTAATGTTGTTGTAGAGTCTCCTACAACATGTTTACACGCATCAAATGTAAAAAAAACTTTTTAATTTCCTCACAATATACATGTGCACATCATCACATTTTCCATGATTCTCAAAACGGCTCGTCAAATGAATCGATCTCTCTAAATCCCTCCTTTCCGCGAGTTTATCTGCTCTGATTGGCCAGACAGCTCAGTCTGTTGTGATTGGTCTACAGTGTACAGCACGTCGAGAACAAAAATGGCCATTGCATAACACCATAACACCGACAGCTCTGCGTGTCCTGAGGCTTCCTACACCGTAAACTAAACACAGTAACGAACAATGACGTCGATTTTACCATATTAATGCGAGCGCGAGTCCGGTGATGAAATATTAGAAGAACTAGTTATTCAACCTCCATCGCAAGGACGACTCAATAATAGTGGCCCACAGCTGATCAGCATTTCAGTTAGACAGTGATAATGAGAGTTAGCAGGAGACCTACACAATATAAAACTCAAAACTAAGTATTTTGAACACCATCTTTCAAGAGCAAGCGGTTTGTGAATCCTGCATTGAACTCCCGAGATTTGAGAAGCAGTCGTCTATACTAGAGGTCGACCGATTCATCTGTTTTGCCGATTAATCGGCACCGATAGTTGATTGGTGGAACTATGGTTCTCGGCAAAAATCCATACCGATTTCCTGGTTGCGTCCGTTGCTGGAGCGGCTGAGAAGTGCGCGCTGTCATACATTACACAGTACGAGAGAGCAGAGAAGGGTCTGCTGGCATTATGCAGTACAAGAGCGGCCTCTAGAGGTGTAATACAAACTATCACTGATGCCTCGTGTTGTTTATTTTGACACGTGACGCTGCACTGAGAGCACAAGCTGCGTGGACAGCGCTGACATCAGATGCGCGTTTAAAGCACCGACAGCGAAAAGGTATTCATACAAGTACATTTTGTCATGTCATATTATAAAGTGATTAATTTAACTAGATGCTGCATTAGTAGAGAAAGAACCGCACAACAGTATGTTTGTTTGCCTTCGAGGCTGAGAGGACGCTAACTCAAGCGGTTAAAACACTGACAAAAATAAACCTAAGTCCGACCCGAATAGTTAATGTCACAATTGTAACCATCTATTTGGATTAGTTTATATACAGCTGGTCACTTTTATGCATTCATTATGCAGCGAAGTTGCATATTTAAAGCTAGATGTAAAATAGCAAACTGAAATGTTCATACAGCCGACAGAAACATAACAAATCAGAAAAGCATTCGATTCGTGTTCAAAAAGAACTGATGCTCACGCTGAAAACATTTCAGCGTTTGAACTTGTTTAAACAGTGAAACACTTTTTAAAGCAAGATTCTGTGGCATTTCCTTATAATGCAACGCATTATAACAGCGCACATCCATGTATCACAGCGGACGCGTGCTCTCATTTCATTCAAATACAACTTGCCGTCTTGCGTCTCCATTTTTGATTGTATTGAAAATTAAATCAGAGTTGATTAATTGTTTACAGAGTTTGATAATATTGTAGTAATGATCTTGTCTGGATGAGTTTTGTATGCTGTACAAAATGGATGTAACAGTTAAACAGTTACATTTTGAATGCAACTGAACTGGTTTTATTTGTTATTTAGAGCAATACTTTTTGTTTCAGTTTGAATGAAAGTCTTTTTTTTTACTTCAATATTTATTCATATTTATTTCATTTAGCATGTTTTCATGGTTCATACAGTTTTTTTAAATAATAAAGTTCAGCACTGTTTTACTTAGGCCTACACATAGAGTGTTATGTTTGTTTTTAACCAGTATACATTTTAAAAACTATCGGTTGATTAATCGGTTATCAGCAAGTGCGGCCCAACCTAGCTATCCTTATCGGTAAAATCCACTATCGGTCGACCTCTAGTCTATACTATAAAATAAAGGGACCACAGAAATAGTTTAGGATTATACTGCTGTGATATCCTGGTAAAGATGAATTTTAACCACTGATTCTTCACATGCTCATCCTTGGGGAGTGAAAACTAACTGGCTTTACCTTGATATGTTGCACAGCACCGTCTTCTCGACATGATGCTGTCCAGTTCAGAAATCAGCTCCGGTTTGAGGTTTAAGTTTCCCTGCGAGTACACGCGCAATAACTGGGCGCGGCCAATATGCTAATGTTTCGTATCTACGTCGCTACGAAACGGCTAATGACTCGTTTCAAAAACAATTAATTTCATAGACTCAGAGTCGACTCTCACTTTTGAAAGACAATAACTTTATATACGGTGCACTTTCAGATATAAAACTTTGCAGGATGTTTTCATTCACTTAGAGCTTTATTACACACTACACGAACAGTCATTTTCAAAAATCCATGATAGGGGCCCTTTAAAGATCAGGCTGTGCCCACTATTCTGGGCCCAACAACGATGCCGCAAACTGTAAGTTCATCTTAAAACTACTTTTTATGCATTAGCAGCACTGGCATTAGCCAATCACAACAGTGGGCGTAAACACTGAACTCTTAAAGGGGAAACACCCTCAAAACAGACTGTTTGAATCAGAGGATGAGAAAGAGGTTGGGAAAAGGTCATAAATCACTAAATTTTAAAAGGTTTTTGTCCAAAAAACTATAGTAATACTATAATTTGCACCTAAGGGAACATAATAAAACAAAAAACAAAAGCCATGTCATGACCCCTTTAAGTTATCGGTCAAAATTGTCATATGCCCTAGTGCGACTATTAATCCTTATAAGGCTGCGATTACATTTGTAGTCTGCATGAAATTGCTTTAAAGTGAATGTGCAAAAACACTGTATTTTTACACATTCTCAGAACATGGCTGGGCCTGATAATATGGTGTGTTTTCAGCTTTTTTTTGTGGACAGAAGATAACTCTTTCTCCGTCACTGACAAATTTTTGGCTTTCCCTGTTTTCACTGTTATACGTTAGGTGGCGCTATTACGACTCTTATGAAAGAGTACTGCATCTCCTGGTCAAAAGACATGTCAAAAGAAGCAGAAACAAGCGATATCATATGTACGCAGATGCATCTGTAAAATAATGTGATCATCAACAAACAGCATATACATCAACACTAGGGCTGCAACAACGAATCGATTATTAAAAAGTTGGTAACGAATTTCATAATCGATTCGTTGCATCGCGCGACTATCAATAATTTTTTGTATTTAAAAAAAAAAAATAATAATGTTGAGTTGAGCGCGGAGCGGAGTGGTGCCAGACTGGACACTGCGCGCGAGAGAGACCGAGTGTGTCTGTGCGTGTGTCAGCCGCGAGCGACAATGTGTCTGCGCGCGAGCGACAGTGTGCGAAAGATACCGAGTGTGTTTGCGCGCGAGAGAGACCGTTGTGCGTGAGAGAGAGAGACCGAGTGTGTGATCGCCATGGTCAGTGTGCAAGCAACGGTGCACGAAAGAGACCGAGTGTGTCAGCGCGCGAGCGACAGTGTGTGTCCGAGCATTAGTAAATTAGTATTGGTACATAGTAATATATAATTATTATATAAGAGAGGCATGGAAGTTCGATAAATGGACTGTAGTTTTCATTCTTAACTCTAAATGACTGAATGAGAAACTTCACTATATCCTCGGAAAGGATGAGGTGCAAAATATGCCTACCTTACACACCATATGAGGTGGTCAATCCATTGTATTTGTTTTTTTTTATATAATTTATATTGTATTTATATTTCATATACATTATATTTATAATTAATAATAGGATAGACTAGAGCTATTAGGCTATCTTCTGTTATAATTATTATTATTGCTATTATTATTACCTATTATCCGACAGCACGATACTTGTCTTTTGTGTGCATGTGCTAAAGATAACACATTTGACACAAAAAAAAAAAAACACAAGTTTGTGAGTGTCTGCATCTGTGAGTGTAGTATAGAGAACAATTTCTGACCTTCAAACAAATCCTATTAAGTTTTTTGATTTGTATTTTTCTTTATTTTGTATAAATTATTTATTGTTCTGACAGCTCAGGTCCCTTCAAACTAAAAAATACATATTTTTGAGCACTTTATAAAAAAAAAGCCTATGTAAAGCATACATGTGTGTATGTGTTTTGTTGTAGTCCTTTTTTTTTTTTAATCATTACTTTAACAGCTCAGGGATGTTCAAGGAGCAACCCGTTTGTGCACTTTCTGATTATTTAAAAGATTTTTTGCACTGTGAATTTGGACAGTCAGTTCTGTTTTTGAATAAAGGGTTAGAAATGAATGTTTTTTTTTTTTTTCAGGTTTTTTAAACCGATTCATCGATTAACTAATCGACAGATTAATCGATTATTAAAATAATCGTTAGTTGCAGCCCTAATCAAAACTGCCTAATATTATTAATTTTTATGAAACTTACCAACATTCAAGAATTGATAAAAGAAAGGAATGCTTTAAGCTGAAGCCAAGACAACAAGCCAACTGTGTTTTGTTTTTTAAAGGACAAGTTTGGTATTTTACACATAAAGCCCTGTTTTAAGATCATTTCTGATTAAATAAAACGGATTAAGATTGAAATTTGGACACATGCTGCTGGCATTACGCTGAAATTATGACACATGCTGCACGTATATCAAGGGTGATATAAGGATAGTATATATGAAGCAATTTAATTATGGAAAAATGTATGTATGCATACATGCGCAAAGAATAAAAAATACAATTAGCCTTATACAACATTTAGTTTTCTTTTAGGTGCATAACCATATGGACGCTTGTTTCTGCCACAGAATAAAAAGAATAATTGTGACCTTTAATCTCGCAAGTCTGACTTTATATCTCGAAAATCTGACGTTATAACTCGCAATTCTTACTTTATAACACGCAATTGCAACTTTATATCACAAAATTATATCTTTAAATCTTGCAATTGCGACTTTCTATCTTGTACTTTGTTGTGAGATAAAAAGTAACAATTATCTTTTCAGATGTTTTATTCTGTGGCGGAAACAAGCTTTCATAATTATCCATTAACACTGACGTTGGGATGGGAAGGAAACCATGAGAAAATGACACGTCATTACAAAAACAGTCTGATGATGGCATGCATTGATGTTGTTTTTGTATTTACTGGCTGTCCTACCACACCTACAGATGCATTTGCACCTCATCATGATCATATTATTCCACAAAAAAATTATATTAATACAATCCATTTTCAAATGCTAGGGCATATATTAACTTAATCCAATTTTACTTTTTTAAAACAACTCAGCGGCAACAGTCTATCTTGTTTATTTTGGTAGCCAGACGGCTAGCTGTGAAATCACCATCATGTTTCTGGACCACGCACTGTCATTTATTGTACTAGTGTAATGTATGCATCATTTATAGTCACACGTATGCAGGTTATATGTAGTTACATTTCTAATCATCTGATTGACAGGCCCAAAGCTTCAAAACACTGCGAGTGTCGTCGTTCCTGTCTTCTGCGTGCATGCACACCAAAATTAAATCGCAGTCATAAAAGCATGCGAAATACATTCATGCGTGTTTAATTGTTGATTGTTACATGATCTCCTACCTTTAGTTCAACTGTAGCTTTTGCTTGATGTGACGACGCGCACGTCTCTCATGTCAGCTGGTGCGCGCGACACTGCGGAGGTGACGTCATAACATAGGTTGATTCTTTGTGTAAGTCCCGCCCCCAGCGAGATTTCGTTGGCTGCCCGATGTGCGCAGGAGCCAATCAGATGATAGGCTGCTGTTGTCATGCGCAAAGTTTAATTTAGTGGCACATGAAAAGTAAGGACAGCTGTTGGAAACACACGGGTGGATCCGAAATAAAAAAAATAAAAAAGAACGGAAGAAGAAGAAGAAGAACACCAGCGAATAAAAAAATATTATTGTGAATATAAAAAGCTTTGTGTTAAATTAAATTCATTACATTCAATTAAATTAAAAACAATCAGACTATTGCAGATTGCAAGAAAATGCGTGCTGCTATAAAGTGAAGCTGAATTGAGTTTGTATAATATTGAAAGAATATATTATTGTATTAGATTAAATTGTATTGTATTGTTTTTTATTATATTATATTACAAGAATTGGTCAGAGAATGATAGCTGTTATTGTTAAAGATTATACAGACTAAATATGACAATACTAGTATATATTCAGATCTGTCATAAAAAATATGCTTTATTACAATTTTCGATAGATGCATGAAAAAAGGAAAACAACTACGTGTAATATCATTTCCCCCACTATTTAAATATAAAATGTAAATGCAGTGTAATAACCGCTAGATGGCAGCAAATCTCTGTCCGAAAGTATCATTCTGTTAAACTTACATAGGCTACTACTGAATCGTATTACCTCAATAGCAAAGAGTAATGGTTTTATTGTAATTTATATTAAATTATTAGTATTTGAATGGTAGAAAATGATATGCAGCTTATCAAGAATTAAAAAAATTATAATATTGCAAAACTAGTCACCTCAATGATTAAACAATGACTTTACAAAATTGTCTGAATTTTAATAAAGTAGACAAACTTCAAAATTTCTTATTTTGTGTTCAGCAGAAGAAAGAAACTCATACAGGTTTGGAACAACATGAAGAGATGACATATTATTATTATTATTATTATTATTATTATTATTATTATTTTGTGAACTATCTCTTTAAATGATGGTGTAGCTAAGCATCTGTCTGCGGCTAATTTCATAAGTACCAAACAAGAATGCATAAACGAAGAAGTAAATACAAAGGCTAAGTAGTTTGATCAAATAAATCGTTTATATTTTATAATTAAGTCAACAAAATTCCAGTCAACATTTGATTACTTCGTTCACAATGCATGATGGGATATGTAGTTCATTCTGTCAGTAAAAAATGAACTGTAACCCAGTGTTGTATCGCTGTCTCTTTTCAACTCGGTTGTCTGTTGAAACTCAAACTCAGATGGCATAGTTTTAAAAATAAAATGGTTAAGGTCACACCAGCAACGAGGGAGAACACACATGTTTGTACAGCCAGATGTTTTCTTTTTGGTGGAGAGACACTTCGACCTGCGCTGCTTCATCTCAATATGATTACGTGTTTAGCAGAACCTACTGTGGCTGTTCCCGATCTCTCCAGCCGTGGAGGTTCTCTGTGTGCTCAAACACTGACTGAGCTCTGGATCGACACTTCTCTGTGGTGTTGCAGACACAACGGCCTCAGACTGCTTTCTGTCCCACTACACATCTTCATCCTCCTTCTCCTTTTCATCATCTTCCTCTTCATTTTTCTCTTCCTCCTCTTCTCCTCCTTGTCCTCTTCATTCTCCTCCTCCTTTTCCTCATCTTCCTCTTCCTCTTCATCCTCTTCATTCTCCCCCTCCTTTTCCTCATCTTCCTCTTCCTCTTCTTCTCCTCCTCATCCTCTTCATTCTCCCCCTCCTTTTCGTCATATTTCCTCTTCATCTTCCTCCTCATCCTCTTCATTCTCCCCCTCCTTTTCCTCATATTTCCTCTTCATCTTCCTCCTCATCCTCTTCATTCTCCCCCTCCTTTTCCTCATCTTCCTCTTCATCTTCCTCCTCATCCTCTTCATTCTCCCCCTCCTTTTCCTCGTCTTCCTCTTAATCTTCCTCTTCTCCTCCCTCTCCTCTTCATCCTCTTCCTCATATCCATCCTCCTCCTCCTCTTCATTCTCCCCATCCTCCTCTTCCTCCTCCTCTTCTCCTCCCTCTCCTCTTACACCTCTTTCTCCTCTTCTCCTCCTCCTCTTTCCCCCCTCTCCTCTTCCACCTCTTTATCCTCTCCTCTTCCTCTTTTCCTCCCTCTCCTCTTCCACCTCTTTCTCCTCTTCTCCTCCTCCTCATTGGCGAATGATTCATCCTCATCTTCATCCTCCTTCTCTTCATCCTCCTCTTCCTCTTTGTCCTCCACCTCTTTATCCTCTTTCTCATATTCATCCTCTTCCTCCTTCTCCACCTCTTATTCTTCCTCCTCCTCTTCCTCCTCTTCATCTTATTCCTCCTCTTTTTCCTCCTCATCTTCCACCTCCTCTTCATCCTCCTCTCTACCTCCTCTTCATCCTCCTCTTCTCCACCTCCTCCAATTTATCCATATCCTTCGCCTCCTGCTCCTACTCTATTTTTCCTTGTCTTCCTCTTCATCATCTTCCTCCTCCTCCTACTCCACCTCCTATTCCTCCTTCTCCACATCCTCCTCCTCTTCTTCCACATCCTCTTCATCATCCGCTTCCTCTTCCTCCTCCTCCACCTCCTCCACCTCCTATTCCTCTTCCTCCTCCTCTTACTCCACCTCATATTCCTCCTTCTCCTCCTCCTCCTCTTCTTCCACCTCCTCTTCATCATCATCATCTTCCTCCTTCTCCACCTCCTCCTCCACCTCCTCCTCCTCTTCCTCTTCTTCCACTACCTATTCCTCCTCCACCTCCTCCTCCTTCTCGTCCTCCTCCTCCTCCTTCTCACCCACCTCCTCCTCCTTCTCGTCCTTCTCATCCACATCCTCCTCCTTCTCGTCCTCTTCCTCCTCCATCTCCTCCTCTTCCTCCTTCTCCACCTCCTCCTCCTCCTATTCCTCCTTCTCCACCTCCTCCTCCTCCTCCTCCTTCCCAACCTCCTCCTATTCCTCCTTCTCCACCTCCTCCTTCCCCAGCTCCTCCTCTACTCTACATCCTCTTCCTCCTCATACTCCACCTCCTATTCCTCCTTTTCCTCTTCCTCCACCTCCTCTTCATCATCCTCTTTCTCCTCCTCCTCCTCCTCCTCCTCCTCCTCCTCATATTCCTCCTTCTCCACCTCCTCTTCCTCCTCATACTCCACCTCCTATTCCTCCTTCTCCTCTTCCTCCTCCTCCTCTTCTTCCACCTCCTCTTCATCATCCTCTTTCTCCTCCTCCTCCTCATATTCCTCCTTCTCCACCACCTCCTCCTCCTTTTCCTATTCCTCCTTCTCCTCCTCCTACTCGACCTACACTTCCTCCTTCTCCACCTCCTCATTTCTATCTCCTCCTCCTCCTCCTCCTCCACCACCACCACCTCCTCCTCCTTCTCCTATTCCTCCTTCTCCTCCTCTACTCTACCTCCTCTTCCTACACCTCCTATTCCTCCTTCTCCTCTTCCTCCTCTTCTTCCACCTCCTCTTCATCATCCTCTTTCTCCTCCTCCTCCTACACCTCCTATTCCTCCTTCTCCTCTTCCACCTCCTCCTCTTCTTCCACCTCCTCTTCATCATCCTCTTTCTCCTCCTCCTCCTCCTTCTCCTATTCCTCCTTCTCCTCCTCTACTCTACCTCCTCTTCCTACACCTCCTATTCCTCCTCCTTCTCCTCTTCCTCCTCCTCCTCTTCTTCCACCTCCTCTTCATCATCCTCCTCCTCCTCCTCCTCATATTCCTCCCTCTCCACCTCCTCCTCCTCCTCATACTCCACCTCCCACTTTCTCCTTCTCCTCCTCCTATTCCTCCTTCTCTACCTCCTCCTCCTCCTCCTATTCCTCCTTCTCCTCCTCCTTCACCACCTCCTCCTCCTTCTCCTATTCCTCCTTCTCCTCCTCCTTCTCCTCTACTCTACCTCCTCTTCCTCCTCCTCCTCCTCCCCAACCTCCTATTCCTCCTTCTCCTCTTCCTCCTCCTATTCTTCCACCATTTATTCCTCCTCCTCCTACTCGACCTACACTTCCTCCTTTTCCACCTCCTCATTTCTATCTCCTCCTCCTCCTCCTTCTCCTCCTCGTGTTTGCCTGTCATGCTAAAATCCAGCATAATGACTCACTCCAGTGCCAGGCACAGTGTGGACGGGAATGTTCAGGGGAATCGTCTGTGGAGCGCAGAGAACAGATGCTATTATTCAGAACTGCACATCTGTTCAGCCATCTCAAGGACGTATCAGCACTCAATTAAGATCTTTCCCCACATAATCATATTGTTTTGTGTCTGCCAAGGGTTCTGTGCACGAACACTGCAGACTACCATGGAAATCAACCTGTGTGTGTTTCTACTAGCAGAGACAGTTCATCACAGTTTCCTTCATGATAGATTTCTGATGCAAACCTATGTATGGTATCCTAATATAAAATGGCATCATTATGCTTATTTATAATGTCCAGATGATTTGGACCAGATCTGTTTGTTTATGTAAAAATTACAAATGATTTGCATTTGAAAACTTTTGTCTGCCAAATATAAGTCAGGGTTGTACAAATAATGCCTAAAGTCATTCTACCCTTGTGACTTTGTTGCAAAGTCAGTCTCTTAAAAATATTAGCTAATTTGACCATTTCACATGGCATGGTTAGTCCAGGATAGGTTGCCACAATGGACATAGTCATAGATGTATACTTCTTTGTGGAAAAACAAGTGCGCTTAACTTGTATTGAATGTGCACTTGTAATGTACTTCAAATTTTACTTATCATATTAATTGAATAAAAGTGGCTTAAAAAGAGTAGATTTTCATTACTTTGTGCTCAAAGATGAATACTCTGAAGTATTGTACTGAGATGCCAAAACAAGAGAAGACTTCAACATATTTGTGTGCGTGATTGTATCATAGTTTAGTATGGTTTATTTTCTAATATAGCACACGTCTACTGTCACAAGTGCAGCCCAAACTGCTGAACAGAGCAATCAAGAGAACTAAACAAAGACAACACAAACACAACTACATAAAAGACTAATATTTACAGTAGTTTTCTCCTTCACACTTAAATGCCAAGATGTAAAAGTGCTTCTTTAAAGCAATAGTTAATCATCTAATCTCAAATTCTTTGAAGTGGCCATTTGTACTCTGCATACACTTTAATGAATTAGTCATACAATTTTACACTTTTTGAAAGTATTGTAGATACATTGGGAAAAAAGCATTAATTTGTCAAGTTAAAAATTACAGTCAAATTTAACTTAAAATATATTATAACTTCAGGATATTAAATAATGTATTTTTAAAATATGCATGCTTTCAGTGCATAGTTACATGATCAGTTAAAAATATACCTTACATATATGTCATTTTGACCCGCGAGGGAAAGATGTGTTGTAAAGTAACATGGAAGGATGAGTGTTAATCATAATCGGCTCTTTCCTATTGACATCACGGTTGCACTTTATTTTGATGGTCCCTTTAACACATTCTGTTGACTATAAGTAGCGTTGCTCCTACATTTGAGTCGATCTGAGTCTCAGTGACCTCCTCCTGTGTCTCTCTCGATCTGAGTCTCAGTGACCTCCTCCTGTCTCTCTCTCGATCTGAGTCTCAGTGACCTCCTCCTGTCTCTCTCTCGATCAGAGTCTCAGTGACCTCCTCCTGTCTCTCTCTCGATCTGAGTCTCAGTGACCTCCTCCTGTCTCTCTCTCGATCTGATTCTCAGTGACCTCCTCCTGTGTCTCTCTCGATCTGAGTCTCAGTGACCTCCTCCTGTCTCTCTCTCGATCTGAGTCTCAGTGACCTCCTCCTGTCTCTCTCGATCTGAGTCTCAGTGACCTCCTCCTATCTCTCTCGATCTGAGTCTCAGTGACCTCCTCCTGTGTCTCTCTCGATCTGAGTCTCAGTGACCTCCTCCTGTCTCTCTCTCGATCTGAGTCTCAGTGACCTCCTCCTGTGTCTCTCTCGATCTGAGTCTCAGTGACCTCCTCCTGTGTCTCTCTCGATCTGAGTCTCAGTGACCTCCTCCTGTCTCTCTCTCGATCTGAGTCTCAGTGACCTCCTCCTGTGTCTCTCTCGATCTGAGTCTCAGTGACCTCCTCCTGTCTCTCTCTCGATCTGAGTCTCAGTGACCTCCTCCTGTGTCTCTCTCGATCTGAGTCTCAGTGACCTCCTCCTGTCTCTCTCTCGATCTGAGTCTCAGTGACCTCCTCCTGTCTCTCTCTCGATCTGAGTCTCAGTGACCTCCTCCTGTGTCTCTCTCGATCTGAGTCTCAGTGACCTCCTCCTGTCTCTCTCTCGATCTGAGTCTCAGTGACCTCCTCCTGTCTCTCTCTCGATCTGAGTCTCAGTGACCTCCTCCTGTCTCTCTCTCGATCTGAGTCTCAGTGACCTCCTCCTGTCTCTCTCTCGATCTGAGTCTCAGTGACCTCCTCCTGTCTCTCTCGATCTGAGTCTCAGTGACCTCCTCCTGTCTCTCTCTCGATCTGAGTCTCAGTGACCTCCTCCTGTCTCTCTCTCGATCTGAGTCTCAGTGACCTCCTCCTGTCTCTCTCGATCTGAGTCTCAGTGACCTCCTCCTGTCTCTCTCTCGATCTGAGTCTCAGTGACCTCCTCCTGTCTCTCTCTCGATCTGAGTCTCAGTGACCTCCTCCTGTCTCTCTCTCGATCTGAGTCTCAGTGACCTCCTCCTGTCTCTCTCTCGATCTGAGTCTCAGTGACCTCCTCCTGTCTCTCTCTCGATCTGAGTCTCAGTGACCTCCTCCTGTGTCTCTCTCGATCTGAGTCTCAGTGACCTCCTCCTGTCTCTCTCTCGATCTGAGTCTCAGTGACCTCCTCCTGTCTCTCTCTCGATCTGAGTCTCAGTGACCTCCTCCTGTCTCTCTCTCGATCTGAGTCTCAGTGACCTCCTCCTGTGTCTCTCTCGATCTGAGTCTCAGTGACCTCCTCCTGTGTCTCTCTCGATCTGAGTCTCAGTGACCTCCTCCTGTCTCTCTCGATCTGAGTCTCAGTGACCTCCTCCTGTCTCTCTCTCGATCTGAGTCTCAGTGACCTCCTCCTGTGTCTCTCTCGATCTGAGTCTCAGTGACCTCCTCCTGTCTCTCTCTCGATCTGAGTCTCAGTGACCTCCTCCTGTCTCTCTCTCGATCTGAGTCTCAGTGACCTCCTCCTGTCTCTCTCTCGATCTGAGTCTCAGTGACCTCCTCCTGTCTCGACCTCCTCCTGTCTCTCTCTCGATCTGAGTCTCAGTGACCTCCTCCTGTCTCGACCTCCTCCTGTCTCTCTCTCGATCTGAGTCTCAGTGACCTCCTCCTGTCTCTCTCTCGATCTGAGTCTCAGTGACCTCCTCCTGTGTCTCTCTCGATCTGAGTCTCAGTGACCTCCTCCTGTGTCTCTCTCGATCTGAGTCTCAGTGACCTCCTCCTGTCTCTCTCTCGATCTGAGTCTCAGTGACCTCCTCCTGTCTCTCTCTCGATCTGAGTCTCAGTGACCTCCTCCTGTCTCTCTCTCGATCTGAGTCTCAGTGACCTCCTCCTGTCTCTCTCTCGATCTGAGTCTCAGTGACCTCCTCCTGTCTCTCTCTCGATCTGAGTCTCAGTGACCTCCTCCTGTCTCTCTCTCGATCTGAGTCTCAGTGACCTCCTCCTGTCTCTCTCTCGATCTGAGTCTCAGTGACCTCCTCCTGTGTCTCTCTCGATCTGAGTCTCAGTGACCTCCTCCTGTGTCTCTCTCGATCTGAGTCTCAGTGACCTCCTCCTGTCTCTCTCTCGATCTGAGTCTCAGTGACCTCCTCCTGTCTCTCTCTCGATCTGAGTCTCAGTGACCTCCTCCTGTCTCTCTCGATCTGAGTCTCAGTGACCTCCTCCTGTCTCTCTCTCGATCTGAGTCTCAGTGACCTCCTCCTGTCTCTCTCGATCTGAGTCTCAGTGACCTCCTCCTGTGTCTCTCTCGATCTGAGTCTCAGTGACCTCCTCCTGTCTCTCTCGATCTGAGTCTCAGTGACCTCCTCCTGTCTCTCTCTCGATCTGAGTCTCAGTGACCTCCTCCTGTCTCTCTCTCGATCTGAGTCTCAGTGACCTCCTCCTGTCTCTCTCTCGATCTGAGTCTCAGTGACCTCCTCCTGTCTCTCTCGATCTGAGTCTCAGTGACCTCCTCCTGTGTCTCTCTCGATCTGAGTCTCAGTGACCTCCTCCTGTGTCTCTCTCGATCTGAGTCTCAGTGACCTCCTCCTGTCTCTCTCTCGATCTGAGTCTCATTGACCTCCTCCTGTCTCTCTTGATCTGAGTCTCAGTGACCTCCTCCTGTCTCTCTCTCGATCTGAGTCTCAGTGACCTCCTCCTGTCTCTCTCGATCTGAGTCTCAGTGACCTCCTCCTGTCTCTCTCTCGATCTGAGTCTCAGTGACCTCCTCCTGTCTCTCTCTCGATCTGAGTCTCAGTGACCTCCTCCTGTGTCTCTCTCGATCTGAGTCTCAGTGACCTCCTCCTGTCTCTCTCTCGATCTGAGTCTCATTGACCTCCTCCTGTCTCTCTTGATCTGAGTCTCAGTGACCTCCTCCTGTCTCTCTCTCGATCTGAGTCTCAGTGACCTCCTCCTGTGTCTCTCTCGATCTGAGTCTCAGTGACCTCCTCCTGTGTCTCTCTCGATCTGAGTCTCAGTGACCTCCTCCTGTCTCTCTCTCGATCTGAGTCTCAGTGACCTCCTCCTGTCTCTCTCTCGATCTGAGTCTCAGTGACCTCCTCCTGTCTCTCTCGATCTGAGTCTCAGTGACCTCCTCCTGTCTCTCTCTCGATCTGAGTCTCAGTGACCTCCTCCTGTCTCTCTCGATCTGAGTCTCAGTGACCTCCTCCTGTGTCTCTCTCGATCTGAGTCTCAGTGACCTCCTCCTGTCTCTCTCTCGATCTGAGTCTCAGTGACCTCCTCCTGTCTCTCTCTCGATCTGAGTCTCAGTGACCTCCTCCTGTCTCTCTCGATCTGAGTCTCAGTGACCTCCTTCTGTCTCTCTCTCGATCTGAGTCTCAGTGACCTCCTCCTGTCTCTCTCGATCTGAGTCTCAGTGACCTCCTCCTGTGTCTCTCTCGATCTGAGTCTCAGTGACCTCCTCCTGTCTCTCTCGATCTGAGTCTCAGTGACCTCCTCCTGTCTCTCTCTCGATCTGAGTCTCAGTGACCTCCTCCTGTCTCTCTCTCGATCTGAGTCTCAGTGACCTCCTCCTGTCTCTCTCGATCTGAGTCTCAGTGACCTCCTCCTGTCTCTCTCTTGATCTGAGTCTCAGTGACCTCCTCCTGTGTCTCTCTCGATCTGAGTCTCAGTGACCTCCTCCTGTCTCTCTCTCGATCTGAGTCTCATTGACCTCCTCCTGTCTCTCTCGATCTGAGTCTCAGTGACCTCCTCCTGTCTCTCTCGATCTGAGTCTCAGTGACCTCCTCCTGTGTCTCTCTCGATCTGAGTCTCAGTGACCTCCTCCTGTCTCTCTCGATCTGAGTCTCAGTGACCTCCTCCTGTCTCTCTCTCGATCTGAGTCTCAGTGACCTCCTCCTGTCTCTCTCGATCTGAGTCTCAGTGACCTCCTCCTGTGTCTCTCTCGATCTGAGTCTCAGTGACCTCCTCCTGTCTCTCTCTCGATCTGAGTCTCAGTGACCTCCTCCTGTCTCTCTCTCGATCTGAGTCTCAGTGACCTCCTCCTGTCTCTCTCTCGATCTGAGTCTCAGTGACCTCCTCCTGTGTCTCTCTTGATCTGAGTCTCAGTGACCTCCTCCTGTCTCTCTCTCGATCTGAGTCTCATTGACCTCCTCCTGTCTCTCTTGATCTGAGTCTCAGTGACCTCCTCCTGTCTCTCTCCTCCAGAAGTCACGGATCAGGGTGGCCGGCGGGATCTGAAAGCTGTCCCGTTCATCATCTACCTGTCGGGTCTCCTGAAGACTCAGCTTCTGTCCGATGACCTGGTGTCCGGCGTGGAGATCCGCTGTCAGGAGAAGGGAAGCTGCCCGGACGCCTGTCACCTGTGCAGACAGTCGGCCCGCCAGACGCCCAGTCCCACGCCAGTCCTGCTGGAGGTCAGCCGCGTCGTGCCCCTCTACAGCCTGGTGCAGGACAACATCACTAAAGAGGTAACTCACACAAATATATATATACTGTATATATATACTGTAACGATTGAATCCACTGGAGGCAAGCTGGTTGAGAACCCAAATGCAACTTTAATTAACAAACGTTAATTAATAAATAAAAGACACAGGGCAAACATGAGGGCTTAAATACACAGACTAATTGTGGACACCTGTGAACAATTAAACAATGAATCAATAACAATATGACACATCAGACACAGGAACACATGGCAGGATCACATGACATACATGAAACAGTCAGGAACAAGGAACAAAAAACTCTAGAATATTATATATATATATATATATATATATATTATATATATAGAAAATTTGAATATCGTGCAAAAGTTCATTTATTTCAGTAATTCAACTTAAACGGTGAAACTAATATATTATATAGACTCATTACATGCAAAGTGAGATATTTCAAGATATAATTCATAATTTTGATGATTATGGTTTACAGCTTATGAAAACCCCAAATTCAAAATTAGAATATTGTGAAAAGTTTTCATTAGCTGTAAGCCATAATCATCCAAATTATAACAAATAAAGGCTTGAAATATCTCACTTTGCATTTAATGAGTCTATATAATTAGTTTCACCTTTTAAGTTGAATTACTGAAATACATTTTTTATAAACTTTTGCACGATATTCAAATTTTTCGAGTTTCACCTGTATGTATATCTGATGAAGGCTTTTACTCTTATACATAAAGGCTCATATTAGAACCAAATTGTGTTTTCCAGTATATTTTTTTATTCTTTATAGCGTTCAAAAGTTTGAATATTTTTTATGTTTTTGAAAGGAGCTTCTTATGCTCACCAAAGCTGGCAAAAATACAATCAAAACAGCAATATTGTGATTACAATTTAAAATACCTGTTTTCTATGCGAATAGTAAAATGTAATTTATTCATGTGATGAAAGCTGAATTTTCAGCATCATTAGTTTTTAGTGTCACACGATCCTTCAGAAATCATTCTAATATGGTGATTTGCTTTAAAAAGGAAAACTGTAAACATCAGGGAATTTGAAGAAGAAAAGAAATGTAAAAATGTTAAGTCTTGGGAATCCTAAAATCCTTAATTCATGAATATCATTGTCAACTCAATTCAAATTTATTTATATACTGCTTTTCATTATTTTTTAAAAGCAGCTACAGAAAAGCATGATGTTAAAGTTTATAACATATTAATACCTTCATGTCTTATAGACAGTTGAATTTAGCAGATTAGAGCAGGAGAAAATATAGTTTACTTTTCGTGATGAAACAAATAATCAGGCAGTTGAGATTATAAATACATATATATAAATAACATCAGCTAATATATATGTATATAGTATATATACTCGAGTATGCGAGAATACTTGGACATACTTATATATCCAACTTTATATAAAGAGCTGGTTTTCACTATTTTCTAAAAGCAGCTTTACAGAAAAGCATGATGTTAAAGTTTGTAATATATTAATATCTTCATGCATTATAGGCAGTTGACTCTCATGTGTATATATATATATATATATATATATACACACACATGGTATATATACTCGAGTATGCGAATATATTTGGACATACTTATATATCCAACTTTATGTAAAGAGCTGGGTGATAATATCTTGTGTATATGACCTTGTATCAACATGACATTTGGTCCCTAAATAACGCAGTTCCAGCTGAAGGTTTAATGTTCTGCATGTGGAAGGTATAAACATGAATTCCTCAGATATTGTTGTCTTGCTTGATGCTGGCAGTGTAAATAAGTGACGTATTCTGTTGCTCCTGATGTACCAGTAGATGGCAGGAGTGATTTTTATTTCCATCAAGAAGGCTTAGTCCAGTTAAGAACTGAAAAGACAGTGAACAGGCATTGAAATATCAAAAATGAATATCGTAAAATAAAAGACTAATAAAAATGTTAACCCGTTTCTTGGACGAATATATATATATATATATATCTCCTTTGTCCGTACATAAGCAGATTGCATTAGTAGCGTGAGTCACAGACGTAATGAGGATATTAAATTTACTTTTGGAGCAGATTTGCAAAGGCTTTCTTTTCCGCATCATCATCCCTCGTACCGATGACGTCTTGAAAGGCAAGATGCCATTAACCAGAGTCTGTTGTCTAGAGAGTGACTCACGTACCAAATGTCCTGCTTTGGCCCGGTGTGTACCTGACAGGACCGGACCCGCTCCATAACACACTTTCCCTCAGCTAATTGCTTCTCACGGTGAAGCCGGTGTGTGTGTGTGTATGTGTGGACCTTGCTAATAACAGGAGCGTCAACAATGACGAAAGGCTCTCAATCGATAGCAGACGGTCTCTAGTGGGTATCTGTCGATTGGTAAACAATCAGGAGAGAAAAGTGCAGCCGAGTCGACTGGGAACATGCTCTGAAAACACTGCGAGATTATGAGGATGATATTGATGTCATCGACCCCGGGGACGAGCCAGGACTCCTTGTGGTCGCAGTCTCCTCTCTATTAGAGTAACAGACACAAAGACCTAGAGAATGCTCTTCAGACACGATGCATGTTCTTCTGAACTGAAAATGACGCCTCTTTTGGCATGCTTTCCAACAGAAATGAAGGAAGAGGTGGCGATTCGGTCTGCGTTTACAATGACTTGATCCAAACATTGGCATTCCTGCATAATCTGCCCACGATTAAACACGGCGCATTTTGGCCTTTGTTTAGGAGTCTCGCTGCTACATCAATGTTTTTACATCCAAAGTAGCTTTAAGATCTTACAACCTATTGATGCAACTATCAACACTTAATATGAATCAGTTTTCACAGGGAACATATTGTGGATGGATTATTATAGAGGCCCTTCTAATCTTGATGTTGTTTTTTTGGCTCTACTAGAACAGGTTTTCCTGCTGTAATGTTGATTATTTTCCTCATATTCTCCATTGTTGCGGCTCCTCTCTTCCCAGTCTGTCAGTAACGCTCTGTTTACTTCATGTCTCTGTGAAGCCCCTCCTCCTGAAAAGCACACTGTGCTCTGATTGGTTGGCTGGATCAGTGTGTTGTGATTAGTCGAGTGCTTCGAGTGTGTTTGGGAAATGTCCCGCCCCTTACCATAACCGCCAGTTTAACACACTACTAACTAACTCACCCAGGCCCCGCCCCTTTATTCTGCGCATGAATTATTATAATGAGGAATATTGTGACGTGTTCGTTCCCGGAAGAAACTCAAGACTACAATGGAGGCGTTTCAGGAGTTCAGAAACACTGACACTGATATAGAGAATAACTATATATTTGCAGAGCTTTTCCATGCTCATAAAACAACATTACACATTAAAGAAAGATCACTCTAAAAAATACTGTGTTGTTTTAACCCAATTTTATGTCAAATATGGACAAAAGCAGCCGTTGCGTTACTTTTTTAAATTGCATTTTTTAATCCAACGTTTGGGTTTGTCCATATTTTACCCAAATTGATTAAAAACAACCCCAATTTCTTTAGAGTGATAAAAAAAAGAAAAAAAGAAACCATAATAGGTCATGTTTTAAAAGTTTTGAGAGCATATTTTAACATTAATCTTATTCAGGTTTCTTCTACGTCACCCTGAGCTACTTTTGTTGCAATGGTCAGAAGTTATGAACTTTATTCCTTATAGCAATACATTTTTCAGATGAGGAAAATAAAGTGGCTGTATTGGAGCAAGGCCGTATATGATGTATATTTTTTTATCATTCTTGCCTGATTGAGTCTCTTTTTAATGGAGGGACATTGGGCTTCAGTTATGTTCTGAAATTATTAGTCCATTTCCTTAAAAACAGTCTACCGGAAAACAGGTCTGAAAAGGATAAAAAGCGAACTTGCAGAGCTTCTCATATGACAGTTTTGATCCTGTTTTCATCAAGGTCCCCCTCCTTTGCAATCCAGCTACACACACTCTCACATACACACTCATACATTGTTCTTTACATTTTTGTGCAAGTAGGAAACTCATCAGTCATTTTAAGATTAAGGGGGAACTCTTCGGACACAGATAAGAGAAGAAGAAAAAAAAATATTCCCAGCCATTTTCTCATTCATCTGGCAACACGTTTCTAATGCATCTCTAATCTGCAGTCAGACATCTAAAGTCAGCATGAATCAGAAACTCAGCCTATATATTTTCTATACATGTCATTGCATATTTGTGAATGATTCAAACCTGCATATGTTTTTTGACCTTGTCATTTTTAATCAAAATGTCACAACTGGATCTTCCAGTAAAAACAACAGACTTCTCTCTGTGACATAGTCCATTTAAACCTACATTAAAACCTCAGTAGAAGATATGCAATCAATTTCGAAAGCCACGCTCACATCTCAAAATCCAGTTAACAACCAAACGCATTGAACCTTAAAGGTGGGGTATGTGATTCTCTTTTTTGTCCATTTTTTAAAAATCACTTGAAATCCTATTCATAACCCACTTACAGCCACTGAGTTAGAAGCACTGAAATGAAAATGAAGCAATTTAATCATCTGTGGAACGGGCAGCTCTCGAAAAACTCCAGCCAATCATTTCCAAGACCACCTAGAGTCATTGGACAGTAAGTCCGTCAATCAAACGGTCGTACCATATGCCCCTCCCCCCCTCCCCCTCGCGCGAATCAGGGCCAGCGTTGGAGGAAAGAAGGTAGGACCATTTGAGTTGTGTATTTTCAAAATCTGCCGGCCGTTTTGCAAATCCCATACCCCACCTTTAAGTCTCCGCCATGCATTTTTTCTCTCTCTCTCTTGTTTTTACACTAAGATATTTGTCACCATATGGAATTCTGTTTCTGTTTCATCATGACTTTAATCCTGAACCATAGGCCTACTATTATGCAAAAAACTGAATGCAGGCACTCAGACACATCTGAATTATGTCCGGACACAAGTATGCGCTGCATTCTCAGCATTGCCACTAGGGGCGCTACAGTAAAGAGTGCAAAAGTGTAAAGCAGTGTAAAGGTGTCCAATCCTGCTCCTGGAGGACCACTGTCCTGAAGAGTTTGGCCACAACACTTTAATATGCCTAATAAGACCTTGATTGGCTGGTTCAGGTGTGTTTAACTCTACAGGACAGTGGCCCATGAATGGACACCCCTGGTGTAAAGTGTCGGGTCAACCAGAGTACTGCACTCACGACCACACGTTTCTGGTCTGAGTTATGCATGTTTAATTCATCTTGTGGCCAAAAGTGATGTCCTGCCTCTTCACCCTTTATCCAAATGTTATTAAAAATGTGTTAAAGACTTTATAAGCATATTACGTAGTTGCACTTGCAATCAACAACATGTCATTTTTGGCCAGACTGTCGTACAAAGAAATTATGAAAGCATGCAAAAACAAGAGAGAACCAACAATGTTTTTTTCATAGTAAAATAAAACCAGTAGCTGTAATTTGTGTTTGTTTAGATAAAAAAAAACTCGCAAGTCTGACTTTATAACACGCAATTAGCGGCTTTATATCACGCAATTCTGACTTTTGTTCCTGCAATTGCGGCTTTATATCACTCAATTCTGAGAGAAAATGTCAATTACGAGAAATAATTTCGCAATTACATTTTTCAGTAATGCTTTAGATTACAGCCCGGAAAGTACTGCGTAATTAAAGTGATATTACAGTGTACCTTTCTGTTATTATAGTGTACCTATAAAGTACTTACATGTAGGTTTAAGGGAACAATATGTAAAGTTTGGAGAATAAAGGGGTAACAACCAGGAGAATAAAAAAAAAAATTATACTGTAAGTATTATAGAACAAAGGGGTACGTATTCTACTATTATGATAAAAAAAATCTAACATTTGGGAGCCATTTAGCGAGAACATACACTGAGTATCTTTTTGTAATAATGGTCAATATATACTGTATAGGCTTTTTAAAAATCACAGGGTAAGTATCTATGCATTTATACATTAATCTTTTTCTCAAAAGTGCACTGAAAGCTACAACAATTGCAACTTTTGCTTAAATATTGGGGAAGGATACTCTTGTTTCATGTAGTGGTGCTTGTTACCCTCTTGTTCCATGTGCTCACTGGGTAAGTACAATACAAATAAATACACAATCTAATATCACTGACTCGGAAACCTTTATTTGAAAAGAAACTTAATTCTGCACTTCTTTTTCATTTAAAACTGCTTTTTTTTTTTGTATAAGACTTTCCTTCTTCAGATTAAAACAAATGAAGGTTTTGAGAAAAATAAAAATACATCTCAGAATACATATAATGCAAGCTCATGTGTTCCTAAAAGTTGGAGCATCAATCAGCACACACTGCAATAACTGTGGTAATACGACCCAGTGGAGGGATCAATGTCTTCTGAAGTGAAACGATAGGTGTTTGTAATAAAAATGACAATATTAAAAAAAGATTTAAACTGTAGACTATCGCTTCAGACCACCTTTAATAAGTTGTTTTTCAAATAAAGGTTTCTGAGTCAGTGATATTATATTGTGTATGTATTTTTATTGTACTTACCCTGTAACTACATGGAACAACAGTATATTTCCAAGTATTTAAAGAAATTGCAATAGTTTTAGCTTTACCTTGAAACATATAAGCCCAAACTTAAACATCTGCACTTTTGCTATCAAAAACAATAAAAATAAAAACTGTATAAATGCATAGATACTTACCCTGTACTTTTTTTAAAGCCTACAGTATATATTGGTACACAATTATTACAAAAAGGTACGCAGTGTTTGTTCTCGCTAAATTTCACACAAATGTAAGATTGTTATATCATAATAGTAGAATACGTACCCCTTTGTTCTATAATACTTACAGTAGAAATATTATTTTTAAATTCTCCTGCTTGTTACCCCTTTATTCTCCAAACTTTACATATTGTTCCCTTAAACTTACATGTAAGTACTGTACACTATAATTACAGAAAGTTACTTTCCGGGCTGTGATCTAAAGCGTTATCCATTTTTCTTTTTATTATTATTCTGTGGCGGAAACAGCATCCATATACCTTAACCAAGTTTAGTGATATATTTCTCATATTTATAATATTTCCCTTATATTTAGATGGCTTAATTTTACTTGTAGGGTAATTTAAAAATGCGTATAACTGGAATGCAAGACATTTTTTAATCATCTGAAACATCCTGCAACTAATATTACAAAGCAACTTGTATGATGACATTACCATCAAGGACACAAACGTGTAAAGCGCACATTTAGATTCAAGCTGAATAAATGAGGTACGAGCACACGTTTATTAGTGTAGCACGTTTCTCACACACCGCTAGTTTCAGTTTCACTTTAAATGAATTAGTAGGCTTCGCTTTTATAATAAATGTTGTTATAAGTGTGTTTGTTTTTGTTTGTATTACACAAAAAACTATAAGTTTGTTTTACACTCTGAACACTGTTAAATTTTAATTTGTTGTAGACTTAGAGGAACTAAAATACTTTTTACAATATGTATAATGCTTATAAACAATGTGATTTATTTTCCCGTATTTTTCCTTATTATGAATGTAATAAAATGTGACACACACCGATGCAACTTATCTGTTTTGTTTTTTTCTCAGCAATGCAATTTTGTCCCTGTGTGACTTATAGTTAGATGCGTCTCGTTTATCTGGAAAATTTGATATTTAAAATTGGCATTAAAAGATAATTCTCCCCCATATGTATTTTACAAATGCATGTTGAACGATCTTTCTGTCTTTCTGAACGATCAAAACTGACGCTATGCATTGCGAACGTAAGTCTTCATCGCAGAAACAATTTTTGCAGATTAATTTTCATAAATCACTTTAATAAGTTGAATTGTTGCTTCAGTGCAACACTGACCGATATAAATGAGGTTGAGATCAACCATCGATCTGCATCAACGGACGCTTGTCAAACAAAGTCATCTGTCACAACAGCAAAACAGCAAGAGTGTGTTCTTCCCAAACTGTCTGACATCACACACACTCACACTGCCAAGCATCTTTTATTTGCCCTCCAAAATTTTGCTTACACTCTTTTTTTTTTCAGCTCTGCAAAACATTCAAAAAAAGCAATTCCCTGAAATCGAAGGACTCGCCAGGTGAAGTGTTCAGTTGTGTGTGTGTGTGTTGAAGATAGTCTTGACTGTAATTGAGTATATGGCTGCTTATTGGAGTAAAACTGCTCAGCTGGGAATTGCCGTCTGCACATTCAAAGCTGTGCAACCAATCCGATCACGGTGCAATCTTCGTTCACAGAAGAAGAAAACGACGGATGCTATCCTTATAGTCGGTATTAAACCCTATAGGCAAGATGCTGACTAAAATCAATTTTCCAGGGAATGCTATACCCATGGATTTTGCTGGCCATTTAGGTTGATAGAGAAAGCAAATCGAATCAGCTTATAGGTTTATTCTGCTTTCCAACGATGTGCACTTTTATTTGCATTCTACGTGTCCCCTCCTGAACCCCGGATTCAATCGAAGCCACAGCTCCTTTCCTGGAAGATGGTTATAGGCGTTCCTAGAAACAGGGACATTTCCTTCACTGCATTAGCCGATGATGGGAATGACCTGTTTGCTGAGGTTTTGGGTCATCGGATGAATCAATTCCTCGGGGCCAGCTGGCTAATGTTTGCACATATCAGACGCTGATTGGGGACAGTAATAGGGTGAGTACAACAGATAATGGCATTTAGACGTCATGATTGTCTTGTCATTGAGAATGAGGAGAAGTTTTGTGGAACTCAGGGGTCATCGACAGTTTCAGAAAAGAAAGCAGTTTCTGGCCTTGAAGTGTTTTTTCTGTAACACAGCACTTTTGTCTTCTCTGTAAAGTCTTCGGAAACCTTGGTATTGAACTTTACATGACTGATCCAGGGCAGTTCTGATTAAGGCGCTGATGTACTTCAAGCTAAATCGAAGAACGAACTGGTTGGACGTCATTTCGAATCTAAATCAGGCCAAAACGAACTTCATTTGGAGTTTGTTGCAGGAGTTCGAAACAGTTCCGGCTACGACTGGTAAACGCTGTGCTGCCATTGGTCCGTGGTGATGATGTAATATGTGGGCGTGGCTCTGAGGCTCCGCCTTCTTTCAGGTGTAAATCTTATCCAGTTCATTTCCTCTGTTCAGTCCGTCGAGATCAGACGCGAGTTAGAACATGAACACACTGGAGAGATGCTTTATTGTAGAAACTGACATTTTAATTCTAACTGAAAATGACACTGACACTGTTTTGTCATGTTTAATACTGTAAAGCGGCTTGCTTTAAAGGATTAGTTCACTTTAAAAAAAAAAAAACTTTTGCTGATAATTTACGCCCCCCATGTCATCCAAGATGTCCATGTCTTTCTTTCTTCAGTCGAAAAGAAATGAAGGTTTTTGATGAAAACACTCCAGGATTTTTCTCCATATAATGGACTTCAACAGGACCCAAACGGTTCAAGGTCCAAATGACAGTTTCAGTGCAGCTTCAAAGGGCT
Organism: Semotilus atromaculatus; assembly: GCA_031834385.1. Taxonomy (NCBI): domain Eukaryota; kingdom Metazoa; phylum Chordata; class Actinopteri; order Cypriniformes; family Leuciscidae; genus Semotilus; species Semotilus atromaculatus. Next base: position 1,949,634 of record JAULUF010000049.1, read on the forward strand.
TTAAACGACACCAGACGATGAATAAGGGTCTTATCTAGACAAACCATCGGCATTTCACAAATAAATAAAAAAGATTAAGTTTTATAAGCACAAATGCTCACCTTGCTCTGTTCTGTGATGAACAGAGCAAGGAAGCAATGTATTGTGTAAATAAATGTGATGTGAATTGACTGGAGAACCAGTTTGCATGAGCTGGTGCAAACAAATCCACATCGCTATGATCAGATGCTTCTTATTGCTGTCATTGTTGTTGTGTGTTCATTTTGTTATTGAGGGGAAAACACGCGGCACATTTTTACATATTCATCTAAATGTAAATCTCAGCAGTGTGATTCACTAACAGTAAACACTGCAGGTCTTTAGGGTTCCCCGTCACACACCCTCTCTGTCTGACCTCCATAAGATCCCCACTCATCACACACACACACACACACACACACGTGCCTAATTACCCTCCCTGTTTACTCAGTTGAAACTGGCTTAGGTTACTCTGCATACATAAACATAGCCATAATCGTTTTGTCTATTTTTCACATGTGCAGTTGAGCAGTCAAGCGTGCTTTTTCTAGGAAACCGCTGGTGGTAAATGTGTGTGCACGTCTGCGGCTCTGCGTTTGTCCACGAGCGCGGCTGCGCTCAACAGCATTGATATTTCATGTTGCACTTTTCTGATCATCTGTTTCCCATTTGCAGGAACTTTTTTAACCCTTTTCGCAATTTGCCGAATACCACTCTAATGGGCATATTTGTTAAACCTTTTTAGCGGCACTTTCATAGTGTTGGCTGGGAATGCATGATTTGACATGAAGGGCAGATCCTTTACATAAACTATCAAGATGTGCCCTTCCGGCACCTCCAAATACATGTTTAACTAGTGGGTTTCTCAAACTGTTGTTTTCATGGGAAAGTTTTCTCATTTGATCAAGGGTTACTTCCAGTATATTGTCTCGTGCATCATTACAAGAAAAGGGTGTGCATACAGTATATCTGTACAGAAGTGGCAGAAAGTGATTTTTAACATTTGTACCCTTTATTCAAATATAATTAAAAATGTGGTGTTCGTTCATAGTCCATCAGCAAAAGTAAACAAATGCAAAATAATTTAATTTCAAAAAAAGATACTAGTAAATGTTGAAGATTACCATTGACTCCAACCATTTACCAACTACAAAAATGTTTTTGTTGTAGTTAGTTCATGTTAACTAATATCGTTAACTAATGTAAACTTATGAAACCTTATTGGGTTACACATTATCCACTTTAGACATTTTACTAACTATAAGTAACTACATGTCAACTTATTCCACTAACACTAACCTTAACCAAACAGTCTACTAATACTCTAATGAAAGTTAGTTTAAATGTAGTTGCAAATTATTATTTACTTATAGTAAGTAGATTGTGTAAAGTTTACTATCAAAATAAAGTGCAACCCCTTATCGTAAAGTGTTTTTTTTTGTCTATAAATTTCCAAATAAAAAGAGTAAACATATTATCCCAAAATAGTGTATGACATGGTTAAAGAGTTTCCAGTATATCGTGATATATGCGGTTTCCGTGACGTTGCTGTCTCGCACTTCTCCGTTCACTCTCTGCTGGACTTCCACGACTCTGTGTCTCTGCCAGGCATCTTTCATGAAAGTCATTACAGCGCAATGGATTGCAGTGTTTCCCCTCCGTCGCTCTGCCGCTGTAATAACGTCTCATTCATCAAGGCCGTTTAAAGAGAGTTGCCTGTGCGTAAATAAGCGCTGAGTTCTGGCAGTCAGAAACCTGAGAGAGAGATAGATGTGTGTCTTCCGCATCACTGTCCACTGAAAAATACCTGTACGGTGACTGTGTGTCGAGTTTGAGGGATCTCATTAAGTTAATATACCAAGTCTACTTGAACTACCAAAATAATATCCCCTAATAATATTACACTGTTTAAATTAATATTTTTGTAGCTAACTGTGTGATTTGTGTATGTACATATTTGAAATACTTAACTTGGACAGTCACCTCTGAAAACAGATCATTTAAAATTGTAATGTAGACTCATGTATTTTCTGTAAAGCTGCTTTGAAACGATTTGTATTGTGAAAATCACTATATAAATAAATGTGAATTGAATTAAATAATACCGGTGTCATCAGAGTTCACCATTAACAGCCTATCCTTGAAACAAAGTCAATAGTTGTATATAGAGGGTGCAAAATGAATGCACTAAATTAATGTAATAAACATTAAATAACAGAAATATTTATGCACATAATAAGAAAAAAATATTTAAATAAAATATGCATGTATATACAGGGACTTTTTTTTTACTTTTTTCTACTGTGATTACCATTCTAATGTCAACTTATATAATATAATATAATATAATATTCTAATGAGAGTTAGTTTACATGTAGTTACAAATTAATGAGAGTTAGTTGACTCATTTGTTACTTATAGTTAGTAGAATGTCTAGTGGACTGTCGAAATAAAGTGTAACCCCTTGTTGTAAAGCGTTTCCATTATTTTAACTGGTTTGAGTGGGGGGTTTTTTGTCCATAAAATTTCAAATTCTACTCAATTCTACTTATATTATATATTATATGTTATATTTCATGCTTAAAAAAAAACAAAAAAAAACATATATACAGGTGAATCTCGAAAAATTAGAATATCGTTCAAAAGTTATAATTATGATGATTATTTCTTACAGCTTATGAAAACCCCAAATTAAAAATCTCAGAAAATTAGAATATTACATGCAATCAATAAAAAAAAAGGATTTTAAATACAGAAATGTCGTCCCTCTGAAAAGTATAATCATGCATATGTATATAGTTATATATACTAAATTTATTAGTTTCACCTCTTAATTTGAATTACTGAAATACACAAACTTTTGCACGATATTCTAATTTTCGAGTTTCACCTGTAGGCTATATATATATATATATATACAGTAGGTTCCTTCTCTGCCCCTTGCTTGTCTTATTATTGCCCCTGAGATGGAGTCTCTTGACATTCACACGTGGGCTGACCTTTTTTGGTGCAGTTTCCAATTAAATCTTGACAGGTTCTTGTCTGTACAAAGCGCCCCGAGATGCCCTCGGCCCGCCGAACTTCACAGAGATACACCACTTCTCGAGAGGAGGTGGCAGAGTGTGTTGTTGGCGACCGGTCTGACTCATCGACTGCGCCGGAAGGACGTTCGCTCCCCGAGATAATTGCATTTCTCTCACCTGTGCCATTTATTTTGCAGGCCTTCAAAAGTGCCACGATGAGCTCATACTGGTGTGCGGGGAAGGGTGATGTCATCGAGAACTGGTGCCGCTGTGACCTGACCGCGCTTGGCAAAGACGGGCTGCCCAACTGCAGTCCTCTGCGCCGGCCCGTGTGAGTAACCCTGAGCCTCTCAGTTCTCCATTCATGGATTCGTCCTCGGCTGTTGATGAGACGAATGATGCTGGCAAATATGCCTCATCTGCACTGACAAACTCAAAGGCAATCATTTCATGACATTTAATGAGTCACAATGAAATATACAGCACTGTTCAAATGTTGTTGTTTTGGTGACACATGCACAAAATTTTTTTTATTATTCTAAAGCTTGTTTTAATAGTTAATGTTAATTTCAACATTACATGCATTATTAAAATCAGTCATTTAATGCACAATGAACAGAATATATTTTTTAGCTAATGTTAACAACGATAAATACAAATGCATCTCATTGTTAGTTAATTCATGCATTTCAATAATGTTTACTAATGGAATCTGTGTTTTTACAATATATTTTTGTATAGCCTACTTTAAAATAGATTTTTCGATTTGTAAGAAGTCTCAACAAGGCTGCATTTATTTGATGGAAAAATACAGTACAAAAACAAAATTGTGAAATATTATTAAAATAACTGTTTTCAGTGTGGATATATCTTAAAGTGTAATTTATTCCTGTGATCAAAGCTGAATGTTCAGCATCACTACTCCAGTCTTCAGTGTCACATGATCCTTCAGAAATCAGGATAATATGATGATTTGCTGCTCAAGAAACATTTATCATTATTATCAGTGATGGACACAGACATTTTTTTTGTGGAAACAATGATAAATTTTTGCAAGATTCTTTAATGTTAAAAAAACTGCAATTATTTCAAGTAGAAATATTTTGTAACATTATAAATGTATTTTCTGTCTCCTTTGATCAATTTAATGCATCTTTCCTTAATAAAAAAAAAGTATTAATTTCTTTAAACAAAAAATTAAAAAAAAAAACTTTGGAAAGGTACTATACAACTAAATGCATTTTGTGATCCAGACAATCCACATTTCGTGAATAAAAATAAATTTAAAAAAAATTATGATTTTTTTACTAAACGGCCCCGCAAGATCCAAACTGCTCCATACTAGTTACTTTCAGCACAGATTTAGTTGTCTTAAACGGGGGCAGAAAGGTTGTGCAAGGTCACAATTCCTTCTTAGTGAATTCCCAGAGGTGTCTTCAGTGTCTTCAGTGTGTGACAAATTTCCGGCGGAAAGTTTTGACGCACCGTTTTTAACACGTCTTGACTGCCGTACAGTCTGACATTAATTACAACTGAGACCTTACATCATCATGATATCATGCTGGGATCGTGTTCGTACAGTCTGACAAGCAACTGTCGTACTGTTATAAATCGTACAGTGTGAACCGGCTTTAGGCAACTCGATGGATCTTGCAACTGAGCCAGTTCATCAAATCCTATGGTAACACTTTATTTTGATGGTCCCTTTTGAACATTCTGTGGACTATAAGTAACTTTGCAACTACATGTCAACTAACTCTCGGTAGAGTATTAGTAGACTGTATGATTATTCTATGCCGTTTTGTGTGAATAGAGTGTTCACACTGACATTTTTTTACAAAGAAAATTAAAAAAATGCATTTTAGAGCATTTTAACTACCCAGATGATGCACTCATTTAACCGAATAACTAAATGTGAAACATTGGACACTTCATGCATTCACATTTACAGATATGCAATATTTACATTCTGTGGACTATAAGTAACTTTGCAACTACATGTCAACTAACTCTCGGTAGAGTATTAGTAGACTGTACGATTATTATCTGCTAACATTTTATTGTGATGCTCCTCCAACAGACATTATACTGACTATAAGTAACTTTGCAAGTATATGTCAACTAACTCTAACCCGAACCCTACCAGTCTACTAATACTCTACTAACACTCTACTAACACTCTACTAATACTCTATTAACACTCTACTAACACTCTGTTAACACTCTACTAATACTCTACTAATACTCTACTAACACTCTACTAATACTCTACTAACACTCTACTAACACTCTACTAATACTCTACTAACACTCTACTAACACTCTACTAATACTCTACTAATACTCTACTAACACTCTACTAACACTCTACTAATACTCTACTAATACTCTACTAACACTCTACTAATACTCTACTAATACTCTACTGATACTCTACTGATACTCTACTAACACTAACACTCTACTAACACTCTACTAATACTCTACTAACACTCTACTAATACTCTACTAATACTCTACTGATACTCTACTGATACTCTACTAACACTAACACTCTACTAACACTCTACTAATACTCTACCAACACTCTACTAATACTCTACTAACACTCTACTAACACTCTACTAATACTCTACTAATACTCTACTAATACTCTACTGATACTCTACTAACACTAACACTCTACTAACACTCTACTAACACTCTACTAATACTCTACCGACACTCTATTAATACTCTACTGACACTCTACTAACACTCTACCCATACTCTACTAACACTCTACTAACACTCTACCCATACTCTACTAATACTCTACTAATACTCTACTAACACTCTACTAATACTCTACTAACACTCTAATGGGAGTTATTAGACATGTAGGTGTAACTTTACTTATAGTCAACAGAATGTGTTAAAGGGATTATCAAAATAAAGTGAATCCTATCTCCTAACATGCACATAATGCTGTGTTTTCTTAATTTCCTCAGACTGAGACTGGCTCCACACCTGGAACCCTCCAGTACGATGGTGGCGCTGGAATGGATCGATGTGGAGCCCCTGATTGGCTACAAGGTTTCAGATTACATCATTCAACACAAGCGAGTAGAGGACCCGTCAGAGGCGGAAATATACACAGGTAAACTCGCAGGTTTATGAACAGTATCACAGAGAAGGACACCCGATTCATAAAATCTGCACAATTTGTATTCTGCAAAACACATGAAATACAAGGGGAACTACACTACCAGCCAACATTTAATGTTTTTGAAAGAAGTCTTTTCTGTTCAACAAGGCCTGTATATTTGGTCAAAAATACAGTAAAAACTGTAATATTGTGAAATTTTTGTACAATTTAAAATACCCGTTTTCGATTGTAATATATTGTAAAATGTAATTTATTCTTGTGATCAAAGCTGCATTTTCAGCATCATTACTCCAGTCTTCAGTGTCACATGATCCTTCAGAAATCATGATAATATGATGATTTGATGTTCAAGAAACATTTATGATTATTATCAATGTTGAAAACAGTTGTGCTGCTTCCATAGTTTTTGTGGAACAAATACATTATACATATTTTCCAGGATACTTTGATGAATAGAAAGTTAAATGAACAGGAGTTATTTGAAACAGAAACATTTTGTAAATTATAAATGTCTTCACAGTCACGTCTGATCTATTTAATGCATCCTTGCAGGATAAAAGTATTAATAATTTTAATATTATTTTATGTAACTTTTTTTTTCAATTTAAACTTTTGAACCGAATCGCGGTTTTCAGAAAAATATTACACTTTTGACCGCCAGTGTAGATCAGTGTATATATAATACATTTATTTTCCTGGCATCATGTGTTTTTCTACTCAACCTGACAACATTTTCCCCCTTAATTTTCACTACTACTTTTGGCCTAATGGACTTTGTCCAATCTTACGAGATGCTTCCAATAATTCAGATGTGAATGAACGGTTCCTATGTCTGTGATCAATTTAGAAATCTAATTTCCCAGTGCTGGGAAATTGCAGTTCAGTCAGGGCTTCACAATGATGTTGTTCTCCTCGTATAGCCTGCGGTCGAGTCTGAATACATAACCGATTGTCTTGTTGATCTGGTCAAATCTTGTTAAGCTTCACTGGCACTACGACTTCAGGGTTACATGACCGGGTTACTAACAGCATGAGTGACAGTCAGAGCTCAGGTCACAGGAATCTAATGAAAGAGGAGATGAAATGTTTAGGTTAAACCGGCCCGGTTTAGTCATTCACCAATCCATCTAGCAGAAGGAAGAGCGCTGTGAGTGAAAGCAGGAGATCCTTCACTCTGATCGACAGACTTTATATCCATCCGGGACACTGACGGCAGGATTACACCCTCCAGGGCTCTGAAACACTGACCTACACTAGCAAAAACACAAGCGGGATCCAGCGTCTCACTATTAACACACCGACCCTAAAGGTGTTGCTCTATCGACGAACCAAGAACTTAATTGTGTCATATCAAGACATGTGCATGCGTTTGTAAAAGTAGAACTGATTTTATATATATATATATATATATATATATATTTCTTTTTTTTGGTTGCTTTCATAGCTTTATTATTATCCTTTATTTAACCAAGAGAATCACATTTAGATATTGCTATCTCTTCTGCAGAGAGATCTGGAGTGTGTGTTTCCCGTACAGCGCCGTAACTCGCTGCTTCACTACTGTAGAGCGATGCATCGTTGGAGAAATCCACTAGCGAGTCACGACTGTATTGTCGCTAATTGGGAGTCACGACCGTATTGTCGCTAATTGGTCTTTCAACCGCGTTGATTTATAGCGTCACGCACGTTAGAGTTCTCAACGGGCCTGAAAATTGCAACCCGACCCGACCCGGCCCGTGGCTCTTAAAGCCCGGACCCGATGTAACCCGACGCATCAACATGAATTATCTGTCCGAACCCGGCCCGCGGCCCGACGCCGCCTTTTTTTTTTTTTCATACACGTATTATCATGACCAGCAGACGGGAATTCAAATCAACCTTTAATGTTCACGCCTTTTAACAATACAAACAACTGAAACAATAAACTTTAAATATATAAATAGGCTATATAAATATGCCTTAAATAAAAATCTTCACACAATAATAAAAAGGCTGGACGACCCTGTTTTTTTGCTGTCATATTTCATCAGCACCTTGCATTTTGAGCATTGCACATAACCTGTAGAATTTCCATCAGAATCCAGCACCACTCCAAACACTCTCCAGACCTCTGATTTTCCCACTCCTGTAACGTTAGTAGCGACGGTGGATTCACATGCGGCAAGTTTACTTTTCACCAACTCTATCTTCTTCTCCAGGCTAAAGGCGTACACGCAGCGGCGTCAGGTCTGCCCCCGCGATGCCTGTTGCACGCAGCCAGACTTTCTTTACGGTGAACAGCAGCGATGATTAATAATTTTTTTATTTTTTTATTTTTTTTTCACTGAGCGGAAAAGATTAAGCCCAAGGTCCGGTCCGACCCGAGTCATTTGCTTATATTTTCGACCCGAACCCGCGGGTCCCGTTGAGAACTCTAACGCACGTGGTGGAGAAATAACTTATTTTAATCTGTTAGAGATCGAGTTAATGTTAGATGTTTTGATATAAATTACAGACATGCATCTGAGGACTATTTCTCAGTTTTCTCAGTTATTTTGCTTTATTTCCAGATTAAATCATAGTCTCATTCTGACGCACTAGATCACGTTCACACAAGCCATAAATTACATTTGTATGTACTCTAAATAAAAGACACAGGTTGCACTGAATGTCAGCTTGCTTATTTTCCTCAAGATCAGGATTTATTGAGTCCACATGTCATGCAAACTAGAAACTCTGCTTATAACCACATCGAGATCTGTCGCTCACACACACAACTCTGCGATGCTGTTTGTGAATTTTCGTTGGAACGATGGTAACACAGTTGGCTAACGATGCTATTGGGAAACACACCCCTGGTCAAGACGGCAGCACATAAAGTTTCACAAAAAGAATCACAAAATGACAATATCACAATTTACACATTTAAAATGAAATAAATCAAATAAAATAATAAGGAGAAACAATTGCAAGTCTCTTTTAAAACATTGTGCAAGAGACATTTAAAAGTTCTAAAAGTGCATCTGATTAAGTACATGTTGCAATTCATTTCAAGCCCGAGGAGCATAAAATGAAAATGCACCATTAAAACTTAAAGCCGAATATGAGAACCACCAGATCTAGACTGATAACTATTTGTATAATAAATTAGAAGATTTGAAATATAGGAGGGTCATTTACCTAAAAGAGACTTTGCAATAAATAAGTACATATGTATGTAATGTAACTTTAAGTGTATGGAACTTTCTCCTTTGATGTAAAGATAAAGACCAAGCTAAAGATTCATATAAAATGCAATGATGCATCCGTGACTCTGCACAGAAACAAGCGTAAAGCTGCAAGATACACAGAGTCTAACTTCCTGATGAAGCTGCATGTACATATAAAAGATATTTGATATCAGCTAAACCTAACCACTTCTCAACAGTATAAAGCACATACTGTAACAACCAGATAAAAGTACTGTCACAGTCATTTATTTTCAAAAACTGGACAAAAAAATACAAATGATGCCTCTCAACATGGGCACAGGTGAGCTGTCAGTCAATACTTGGGAAAACAAAATAACTTGCATTAATTGTTGCAACAAAAAAGTAATCGGATTATGTAACTTCCGTTACTGTATTGTAATGCATTATACCCCAACTTAACAGTGACACTAAAGGCAATTGACCATGCTTCAGTTTTTGATGCATTGGGATTGAGAATGGGTTCAAAGTGATGCACATGTACAATCAATAAAAATGAAAGAGAATAGCAACGACAAACAACAAAAAAAGTTATATGAGATAAACCTCCTTTGGCATCTCAAGAAAATTAAGAAAAATGTGTCTTCAGCCTAGATTTAAATATTTATTTGTCCCTTCCCATTGACTACCAATGCATTATATGCACAGGATGACATTGTAATATAGACAGAGGCAAGCATTGCACTATCCTGTAATAAATGTAAACCGGAAGCATACACTTATGCAAATGATACGTCATCAACAGAGTTTCACTTTAACATGATTTGCTTCCACACACCCCAGACCACTGGTGGATTTGGAGAACCACTTTCACACCAAATTAACCAAATTATGAAAGCACCACTCCAAAAAGCTCAAGTGAGAAGGTGATGACAACATTAATTATTTAACGTTAGTGTGATTATCCAGCCTGGTCTCATGAAAATGCGTCTGTATAGCAAGCATTGTGTTTATTATACGCAAAAATGAGTTTTTACGTGCATATGATACACACTTTATTGCGTGTAATACACACACACTCCACACCACTAATCCTACCCAAACGTATAATACATACCACACCACTACTAAACCTATCCATGCGTATCTCATGCACGTAAAAACTCATTTTGACGTATAAATTGCACGATAAACACAATGCGTGCTGTAGAGACGCGTTTAGCGTGATCAGATTGGATTATCAGATGGGACCATAATCAAAGGTGAAAGACACGATAACAAGTGCTCTTTTGGATCATGTATCACAGCCTGTAATATGTGAGACAAAAATACACAAATTCATCTGTTGTGAAATGAAATAAGAGGATTTGTAGAATAATGGGAGATATTTAGTAATATGGAATTATTCAAGAAGGACATTTTACAGTTTAATGCAGGATGCTTGGGAAAAGAAATTGGGATCAGTGTTGACAGAATATTTGTCAAATATTAAAGTCAACTTTCTTAATACACACGTGTGGAGTTGTTGTGCATTGCTTCCAAATGATTTAAAAAAAATGCAATAACTTGCTTTCCTCTGAAATGACTTTCCCTTTAGGAGGATGTCAAAAGGAAACCCTCTTATTTTTCATCTTCTCATTGAATAATAAATAACGTCATACTGCAAAGAATTAAGGCTGCAATTTCTTTATGAAAAATATAATTCTTTGATTGCTGAATGCACTTGGAAGTAAATGCTGCTTACTCGGCTACATGCAAACAAATGATGTCACCTCTTTTTAATGCTATCCTTGCACAGACGTCATGAGAAAGTTGCCAGCTTTGCAGGCTTTACCAGTGTTGTGTCGACACACTAGTCTCAAAATAATACCTATTCATTTTAAGTTCATAAATGAAGGTTCAGGAGAATCTCATCCTTTGTGGAAATAAAGTCAAACTCTTTGTGCAGATTATATGGGCATCTGAAGAGGGAATGCTTTTTTTACGGCTTTTTTGCTTCTTTTTCCATATAGATCCAAACTCTTGGAAAATAAGACAGTTTCCTTTTGACATCCTCCTTAAGGGAAAGTCATTTCAGAGGAAAGCAAGTTATTGCATTTTTTTTTTTTATTTGGAAGCAATGCACAACAACTCCACACGTGTGTATTAAGAAAGTTGACTTTAATATTTGACAAATATTCTGTCAACACTGATCCCAATTTCTTTTCCCAAGCATCCTGCATCAAACTGTAAAATGTCCTTCTTGAAGAATTCCATATTTCTAAATATCTCCCATTATTCTACAAATCCTCTTATTTCATTTCACAACAGATGATCCCTTTGTTGTGAAACAAAGAGTGTATTTTTGTCTCAAATATTACAGACTGTGATACATGATCCAAAAGAAGCTTGAATCTCAGAACCAAAAGGAGCACTTGGTATCGTGTCTTTCACCTTCCAATATATAAACACAAGAAACTCATATAACTTGTGTATATATATATGATGCCATACTAACCTCCTCAAAGTTTCCCAAAGAGTTAACGGGAAATTATCAGCGTAAACATTTCACTTGAGTTTCATGACTTTGGGCAAGTTCCGATCTGCAGTGAACAATCAGTCCATGTCCGAACGCTAGACGCATGCTTTCTCAAAACTGATGCTTAGACTGTAATATTTACAGTATGACCGCGAGGACTGTACAGTTCACTTAAAAAGTGAACACAACAATAATATTTCAGCCAAACACCCCCCTTCTTTTTTTCGGCTCCATAGACGAACACATGTCGTGATATAAAAAAAATAAAAAAAATCACAACCAACCACTGTGTTCCCCCAAGGCAATTGACTCACTGCCCACGAATATGTTTTGCATTTACTAATTAAACTAAATAAAATGTTTAGCTTTGTGCTGACCAATGCTGGGAAGCCAGAATGTTCTTGTCTTGCCATCTATAAACAACTTTATTACATGCTGTTTGCCTCACAATTTTGTACACATAAAATCAGATTCTCGGCAACAATGTGTCACCATGCGTTACCATTAGTTTAAGATCCTGAGCCGGTCTGACACAGCGGGACGAGGAAGGTTTACGCGTTCGACACCGCAAGCCAATTATAAAGGCTTCAGACAAGACCAGACTCGCTTTTTGTACTTTTGCTGTCTCTACTTTAATACTTTTTCTTTGAATTGAAAAAAAAAGGAGGTTATAGAGGAGAAGGAGGGTTACCTTGAAATTAAAGTCATATTGATTCGTGACTTAGAAGAGACAGCATGATTATTGCTCATTTTGTCTGCTAAATGTCTCCTCATTTCCGGCCACCAAAGTTGTCTGGTAAATAGTTTTTTATGGTTCTTTTCGTTTGGCTGTTGCAGGGAAAATGTCAGTTTCTTGTGTTTATTTTTGTACTCAAAGCTTGCTGGTAAGTTTTTGGAGTTGCAAGTAATGCAAGTAAAACTAGCTGTCCTGAAAGTCAGAATGAATCCATCATGGACACAGTTAAAACATTAGACAAGCCAAAATCAACTATTTAGTACACCATTAAGGGAGGGAAAAAACACCACTTATTCCCTGTGCACAAATGCGCCGTGCAATGGCAACAGATTGACATAATAATATAAATAATAATAATAATTTAATAAGGACACTCTCCAGGATGTAGGAGATAAAATGTCATCTCAAATAAGGACACAGTCCTCAAACAGAAAAGAAAAATCGTACTTGAGAATTTTGTCGTGTAATGAATCACTTCTCAGGTCATATAATTAAAGAACTGGCAAAGCATGTATCGAACATCTTCACGTGGAAATTATGAGCTTCAAAATGCCTATCATGAAACTTTTCTCATGGTTGTATGAAAAGGGTGTGTTTTCAATTTTGACAATTTCTCGCCACATTGAAAGATTTGTTTAAAACCTCTAGATGGCATCCGTTTGCTGAAGCACGGTAAAGGATTGTTCTGGAGGAACCAAGTGAGATGTCTCTATTAGCTCTGACCTTGTCAAATTTAATGCTATCGTAAAGACACGCTATATTCCTTTTGTACCAAACGGATGTGACCTGCTCTGCGGCTGAGATGTGTCTCTCATCCGATTCCTTCATTTTCTGAAAGATTTGCTCATTTGAAATAATCCCGACAAGTTTCCAGAAGCATTCATACACTGTGTGCGATAACTGAATACAGCGGATACGAACATATGTTGAAATGCATTTTGCTTTGCTTTTCTAAAGTTTCATTGCTCCGCAGTTGCATTTTTTTGCAGAAATGTTTGAGTTTATATTGAGATCTCTTGCAGACTTTGGTAATATCTGAGCACAGTTTGAGACATTGTTTAGATCTCTTATGAAACTATAAGGGAGACAAGTATGGAGATTGCTTCATCAAAAGTCTCAATTTGCTCTTTTTTTAATCTCACTATTGTCGACGGAGATATCAGGGAGATCTCATTCCTGAATCATTGTTGGTTGCTGTAATGAAATCTGATCAAGTGAAACTCACTTTTTAAGGGAGGATACATTTTACTATACGTTTTGTATGGCTTTGTAACTACATGTCAACTAACTCTCAGTAGAGTATTAGTAGACTGTCTGTTTAATATCTGCTAACACTTTTATTTTGATGCTCCTCAACAGACATTATACTGACCATATATACAGGTGAAACTAAAAAAATTAGAATATCGTGCAAAAGTTCATTTATTTCAGTAATTCACCTTAAAAGGTGATTAATATACTATAGTATAAACTAATATACTATATAGACTCATTACATGCAAAGTGAGATATTTCAAGATATAATTTTGATGATTATGGCTTACAGCTTATGGAAACAAATAAAGGCTTGAAATATCTGCATGTAATGAGTCTATACATGAATATCAGTCACGTGACTTCTTACGTCATCCGCTCTTTTTCCAGTTGACTGCCGCCATCTTGAGTACCTACCGAATACTGTCTATGGTACTGACAAGCCTATTATCTTTAGTCTTGTTAGAAAACAAACAACAAAATCACTATCTTGAAACATTATTTGACTTCTTTTTTTAAATTATTGTATGGAATAGAATAGCTCCTGCAACAGGTGCATTAGCACAACAGGTAGCATAAAGCTACATGACACAATTTAGTTGATTAATATTACACTTTTACTTAAAACTCACTTTAAAACCCCATCGAGTATTTGTATCATATTCCGGTCGCGGCTTAAATTGGTTTCAAGTCAAACAATTTTTTTTAAATATGTTATATTTAGCATTTTATACGAAGCTATGGGCTATCCTTACCTAGCATGCATGTAAACATCCTTGAAAATACCCCAATCGCAGGAAAATCACACACAAATCACATATACTTCAAATCGTGGATTTATTAGCTTCTTGTTTCAGGTGAAGAGATGTTACTTTAGCTTTGTTATCACGGATGTCAGAATGAGGAGGCAGGATAGTGGTCACGTTGAACTACGTAAGATGATTGACAGCTGTACAGCGCGTGCAGTGAGCGCGCGCTGTGAGATCATAATTTGATGCAAATCAGGAAGAGGAGACAGATCTCGCTGCATTCGCTGTTTGAGCTCTTCAGATCGCATAATTCTGTATGACGAAATATTTTACAAACATGTGATAATTAATCATTATTTCTCCAAAAATGCGCACCATTGGACTAATAGCCCTGGCGGATGCTGTATATTGCATGTATTTGAACACAAATAAACCTGAGAAGACGTGAATGAATGCTTCATGAGCGATGATTTCTATTCAAAATAACGAACGTTACAGATTTATGTTGCGACTGCCATATCAATCTTGCCGAATCAGGTACTCAAGATGGCGGCAGACAAGTTTTAGAAGTGAGTGACGTCAGCGAGGAGACGTTGGTGACATCATCTGATATTCATGTATATATTAGTTTCACCCTTTAAGTTGAATTACTGAAATAAATGAACTTTTGCACGATTTTCCAATTTTTCGAGTTTCACCTGTAACTTTGCAACTAAAACGGATTCTACTAATCCGAAGCCTAATCTAACAGTCTAATACTGTAATGAGAGTTAGTTAACATGTATTTGCAAAGTTACTTACAGAATGACTACTTATTGAATATCTAATCGAAAATCAAGTGTGAAATCAACCCAGGAAACTACAATGTCTTGCATTATTATTTAGTGGCTGTTCTTGTGGTGATCGTTGCTATATTTGATTTTTGATTCAGTGTTTCTGCCCACCAGTTCCAATGATTTCCAACATCTGCTTTTAAAGCATTGATTCATGAAGGCCACTAATCACATGCAGCATTTGCATGATGTATACTGACATGACGTCACTCTTTTGCTTTTCTTTTAGAAAATGTCACTGCTCGACGGTTGCTCTTTCGGGTCTTATTGAAGATCTCAATTCCTTTATTGATTTTTTTTTTTCTTAATATTTCTTAGGAGAAATACAAACAGACGTTCTTTGAAATGCAGTAAAAGTGAATCACTATAATATGATCTATGTTTGATATATCTTCGTGGAAGAAATGGTTGGGTTAATATTGAGATGCTTTTGGTTGCGGAGTTTTTATCTTGGCAAATCTGGAGCATAGACATTGTTGAGACCCCTAATGAACTTTATTTTTTACAGTGTCATTGTTACATATGTTACATGCAGTAACTATAGTAATAACTATAAATGATGAATAATTACATGCAACTAACCCTAAACCAAACCAAACCCTAATAACCTAGTAAGTACAGTACTATTGCTCAGTTATTAAGTGTATAATTACAGTGTAACAATGACATCAAGTGTGACCAAAGAAAACTAGTGAGATCGCCTCCTTTTGTTCTCTATTTAATCAGGGAGATCTCGATCCTGAATCTTTGTGTTAATGATTGTTAAGACAATCGATGAATGCAATGAAATCAAATCAAGTGTCAGGATACTATAATGTCTTGCATTACGTTTTCAGCGGCTGGTCATCATTGCCATACATTTCCAGTATTGTACAACAGCTGCTGAAAGCATTGAAATATGAAGGACGCTAAGCATGACACGCGTGATGAATTCAGACACATGACGTAACGCACTAGTCTCATATATAGGCTGACGGCTCAGTCGCAAGACCACACATGTTGGTCTGGGTTTCATCACTGGGGCGAGCTAGCGTTCCTCTTCCACCGGCACCACGCTTCTTCCAAATCCGCTAATTAACGACGAGAAGGGTGTCAGAGTGTGAGTATCTCTCACTGTTTCTCGCCATGGACTCGTACGGGCGGGGGGGAATGGAGAGAGGAACGAATGAGAGCGAGAGAGAGAGCGAGAGAGAGAGGGAACCAGTCGCCACACGCCAATGATGTCATCTCACATCTCCGCTGGAAGACATTCAATCTTTGATTCTCATCTCCGTTTCAGCCTCCCGTCACAGCATGTTTGTTATCGGGAATCCGTCACTGTCCGACACCTCCCGTTCCCCGTCGAGGGTCGAGCCGACGCTCCGGCGAGGGCTATCCTTTTGTTTACGTAACAGTTCCAGCATCGGCTTTGTCCCCGAGTGCCGATGCTCGTCGATAAGCCAGCTTGTCTGAAGCGAGATTCAATTAAAAGGAGATAAAAGGGTGTCCTTCAGGATGAGTGGAGATAACGAATTGGAGAGCCTCAGCTGACTTGCTTTGTTTGCTTAATTAAGGATGACCTCATCGCTAAAAATGGCTCCCGCTTCCCCTGGCGTCACGAGTGGGCCATCAGCAGATTGAGGACAGGCAGCAAGCCAAGTCTGGCTTCTTTCTTCAGCACACACACACACACACTCGCAAAACACTCACGCTAATATAAAGTTGAGACTGAATTCATTTGGACAAGTAACAAAGCATTCGTGCAGATACTTAACATGTCATGCACATGAACAAAAATGCACATTTATGAACTGCATGCAAACCAGTGTAGTTATACAGTCATAACCTATTATTTAGTGGGTGCAATGCAGGGATATTATAGTTAACTAAAACAATATATATGCAAACATTGTCACTTGAAATTAAATACATTTTAACTGAAATAAATGTAAAGTTTTTAGTTGATTTACTAAAATGCCAACTGAAATAATAATTAATACAAAACAACTGTATAGGCACATTAAAAACTAATGCAAATTACAAAACAAACACAACAAAATGTTCACATTTTAAATTGAATTAAATTGAAAATTGAATATAAAAGTGAAAACTTAATTCAAAATATTGATCAATGATACTGCAATAACACTATGATGCAAAAATGCTATTTTATTCAATCCAAGGTTGATGTCATCGTTCAGTTTGATGTCACATGAAGTCACTGTGATTGGTCGTTGAGTGCAGGAGAGCTGATGCCACAGCATTAGGACAGACCATGTGACGCCAATTAGCTCATCTGGCATTTAAGTCTAAAAGTGCAAGGTTTCCAAAGGGCAAAGACAGTCGGACCAATTTAATCCACATAACAACATGGCATTTTCTCTCGTTATAGTTTTTTTTGCTAGAGCAGATGGGGGTGTGGCTAAATCAGTCAAGTTAAATATTATACGTTCTTATTTCAGTTTGAAATGTATTCAAATTAACACATTTTTTCAGCCTGTCACTCACATGAGATTGACCAAAAAACCACAACAATTCAACCATCCAATATTTTTTTGGACCAGTTCTTCACAATATTGCTAAATGATTCATAAATATGTTTTGTGAGGTAATACCTGAATTAAGTTGTGTTTATGATACCACATACACCTTACGCAGTTCGTAAGCAGTTTACATTTCAAATTCATCTGCCGTTCAGCAATTAGCAAAAAACGCCGGATAAACAGTACTTTATTAATTCATTACAGACATTATTAGAGAAAATGATTATGCTGGCAAATGCATCGAGTTACAGTATTTCCCTGTACAAAATTGTACTTTTTCGCCCCTTTTCTTACAGTGTTGCTTTCCTCTCTTCTATTCTCAAGGATGAAGTAGGCCATCACATTTATTTTCAAGGTTTCCTCTCATTCTTCTCCAGGGAGTGTTTAATCAATGCTTCTGTATCAAGCACACTGGCTCAGATTCTGTGGTTAGGCCCATTACAGGGACTGTGTCTCTGCTAATAAATTAAATGGACACAGTGATGTCAGATTAGCAAATGGCCTTTTAAAATGCAGAGCTGTGATCAGTCTCTCTCCATCTCTCTTTATACATCAGTCTCTTGGACATAAAAAGGCCATCATGTACTTTTTTGACTTTGTCTGACTCGTCTCTAATTAGCAGGATGACTAATGGCAGAAACTCCAGCTCTGTATTACCTTTTCAGATGTATAGTTTATCAGACTGTTGATTGTACAGTATGAAAAGATATAATAGTAATGCAAGAGGTTATAGTAATGATGCCAATTCATTGCTACTGGAAACACTGTTCCTAAATAATAAAAAATTAACCGGGTATTTTGTTACACTCATTCAATTCCTATAAAAATCATCTTACATTTATTTATATGTATATTTTATTTATTAGTAAATAAAATTTTCATCAAATGTAAGACGTTTTCCTTAATGATTTAAACAGTGCGTATATTTAATGTGTTAAAATATGTTAAAATTGCATTATGCATACAGGTAATACATATATGGATATGCATATGCATTATTTATGAATTGCATTATGCATACAGTAAATACATATTTGCATATGAGTTATTTATTAATTGCATTATGCATGCATACATACTATGAATCTAATCTAGATGAAAAATAAGAATACTAATTTGTCCGTTCTCCATCGTTTAGGTTTTGGTTCTTGTAAACTTTCTATGCAATGGTGGATGCGCTACTTTTTTTCTTCTATCCTTCCGAACGAATGTCCTGTAAATGACACGACTCAGTGCTGCCCTCTGACGCCTTGTAGAGTATAGAAAAACAATTGTACCACTAAAAAAAAGAAATAAACCCATGCCATTTTGGCCCACGGAGGGATGATAACTGAAGCGCACATATCCGGTCGCGTGAACATGTCAGATCTGTGCACTAGCGCAGGTTAACATCTCACACTTTAATAGTATTTATAGCACCTAACTTAATAAAACGGGCTGTGTGACACTGAAACATGATTATCTCAAATTGTACATCTGCATGCAAGTTTGAGGGACTTTATTTAAATGAAATACATACACCTCTTTAGCTACTGTCACATGTCAGTGATTGTGCCGTAGGTTGCATGATTGCATTTTAACATGATTAAAAATTATTTTAATGATAATATAAGAAGTATGTGTTGTTTCCACTGCACTGTGAACTCTTCTGAACTTGCACTGATCTCAAGTGAGTGTAAAACCAGCAAATGTGCGTGGACATTAATGAGACAGAGAGCATTGCTTCAGGAGATGAAAGAAAGGCTTCGTTGAGAACAAACGACCTGTGCTTTGCACTCCTATTGTTTTAGTTCTTACAGAAACATATGAGGGACTCGTATCTACTTTGATGCAAGTGCCCTCACTAGTGTTTTATCTGGAATTGTGTTTGCACTATACCGATTCAACCGAATAGAAATGTGAATTTTAGCTTGTCTGCAATAACTATGCAGTTCTTTTTTGGCATTGAACCATGTGATTATGATTACAGTTTGGTTTTTACTTTTATTAGATTGGAGGCACATGTCATGGCCAACACATTTAGAAATTTGTATCTATAAGTTTGGGTGAAATGAATTTAGTCTAATCTAAATGAATTTGTAAAATCCTATTAATTCATTTTCATACGATCTGCCTAAGCCCTGCTGATGGTTCGGTTTAGGGGTGGAGCTTCATGTTTTGTTTTGTTTTCTAAAAAAATGCACATTTCCATATGCATTTCCTTTTTAAAATAGTTGCATTTTCTCATGAGATCGGGCTGACATGGCATAATAATTATGCATTATGTTGGCACAGATAACACAGCTAAGCTTTTGCAACAGGAGGAAGATGCATGAGTCCAGATGCTTTAAATGACTTGAATAACTCCCATTATGGGATGGAGCGGATAAGTGAGAAAAATGCTTATTTCCAGCCTCTCTCCTTCGATTCTGCATGATTTGCTTCATCCCTGCTTACTCGAGCAAGAGGTCACCTAACATCTGCGACAGGGTTTTAATCTCTGTGTTAACTCAACATCACGCAATATGTTTCTCCAGTACTAGAATGTCTCTGCTAATCTCAACCGGCTGTTCGCGGTTCCTGTTTATATCGACAGACCCGTCTGATAGGTACCAGGCACTTAACAGGATCCTGGGAAGATCCCAGGTACTCCCGCGCAAGCTCGGATGCCTCGGAAAGACCTCACATGCTGCGACGGGGTAGTAATAGTTCATGCATTTCTGTACAAAGCGCTTCTTCCCACCTCCATCTTTTTTAAATCCTGAGGTTGGCACTGCCATTGCACTTTTTTACACAAAGCGTGTGTAACCTATGTTGCAATCATTGTTTTGTTAGGATACATCCAAAAAACTGTCAAACTGTAATTCCTCAACTGAAAGAGTCAAATGTAAATCACATTTCTACTCTCAAGACTTTTTACACTGTGCCAAAAGAATTGAAAGTAATACTGAAAATGCAATGCTTTGAGTAAGTTCACATACCCTTGCTTCATAGTATGATGCTTGTCACACACTTACGAGTCCCTCAGTTGGGTGGAACCATTGTGGTTGAGAACTCAATGTCTAGTGAATGCAAAACAACCAAAGAATTTTTTTTCCAGAGACTTGTTTGCCGACAAACTATGACAAAAGACTACAAACTGTCATTGATTTTCAAGATTAGATACCAAGACTGTAAACCTTGAACAGGGTATTTTGTGTAAATACAGTTCTATCATGATTTTTACCATGGTAATGGATATGACAATGGATATGATGTTAATGTATTTGGTCTTGGCGGAATAGATCTGCTGTTTATTATTGCAGATGTTGTAGAGCAAGTATGGGAACTTGCAACTGCCAATACATATGCAGATAATTTTCTGTGAGTATGTAAAACATAGGCTACTGCTCCTAAACAAAAAGCATATATCCATTGCCTATAGCAGATCTATGCAGGTGGAGCTGGGGAAGGTGGAGGGTTTAAGACAAACTCTGAAAGCGTGCTGTAAACTGCTATTGTCATGAACGGCTCTCGGAAACAGACAGTGGTGATCCAAATGCAGGCTTTATTAAGAGGAGAATCCAGAGACAGGTACAGGGAAACATGCAGGGGTCAAAACCAGGTAAGCAGTCCTGGGGTGTGTTTCCCGTACAACTATGTAACTCGCTGCTTCACTACCAGCTAGTCACGACTGTTTCCCGAAACCAATTGTCGCAAAGTATCGTTCAACCACGTTGGTTTATGACGTCTCCCCACGTGGTGGAGTAATAACTACTTTTGATGAAACTGTTTGAGATCCAATTAACGCTATATTTTTAAATATAAATTACAGACATGTCATCTGAGGACTATTTCAAATTTTTCTCAGTTATTTTGCTTTATTACCAGACTCAATATTTGGCTCGTTCTTACATAGAGCACGTTCGCACATGCGCACTCTTCAAACACGGTACTTAAAATCTTTTGACCAACTAAAAGTCGTAAATTACATTTGTATGTATTCTAAATAAAAGGCACAGGTTGCACTGAATGTCAGCTTGCTTATTTTGCTCAAGATAAGGATTTATTACGTCCAAATGTCATGCAATATAGAAACGATGCCTCTAACCACAGGTCGAGAGCTGTCGTTCAAACCACACAACTTTGCGATGCTGTTTGCGAATGGTCGTTGGAACGATGGTTTCGGGAAACACTGAGTCGTTGCGACCATAGTTGGCTAACGATGCTTTCGGGAAACGCACCCCAGATCGGCAATCATACAATGCAAGGATTAGGCAGACGGGAAGACCAGATACAGGCAGGGAGTCCAGGAACCGTGAAACTAGAAAAACACTCGGAAACACTGAGAAACTAGGAAAACGCTTAGGATGCAGTAAGACACTTACAATACGGAGCAATGATACAAAGGGCCACTCAGGCTTAAGACAGGTGCGCTAAACAAGATAATAAAACACAGGTGCATAAAATCAACCATAATCAGTCCAGGGTAAAACATAAAGGAAACAATAACCTAGGAAGGAGTGCCCCCCCAGGGGTTCAAGCGGGCACACCAGCCGCAGATCATCACAGATATAGTGAATGTATGAATTTAAATGTAAATTATTACTGTGATATTTACTAAGCAGCAAGCTCAAAGATGCAACATTAACTAATCAGCTTCTGACAAGTTAATGGTGTAAATATCATCAGCTTGCGTTAATGACCCATCAGTCTGTGCCATGTAGAGTTTCATGACAGAACTATGCATTTATTATTTTGTCTTGTGCAAATATCATCCCCATTATAAACACGTTAAGCACTAATAAAGTATACCTTTTTGTAGTCGCAGTTCAACATTTAAACATGCAAGCTGTAATATGATTAGTTGGGTTTATGCAACGTCAGAATTATAGAACTTTGTTTTCTGAGCTTTATCAGTTGTTATTTAATGTTATTTACAAAGCCTACACATATATCTTCAGTGATTGAAGATTGTTCAGTTGTGAACTGATACATGCGATTGAGTTGCAACCCAATTTAACTGACCAAGTAATACTGAAAGCTAAAACTAAAAAACAAAAAATTGTGAATTGTGAATATAAACTCAGAATGGCAAGAAAGAAATTCTGCATTGTGAAGATTTAAATGTGAAATTCTGTGGGGAAAAAGTGTAAAATGTGAGAAATTCAATATACAAACTCGGAAGTGCAAAAATGTTTAGTTTTGTTATAAATGTTCAATTCTGAGGGGAAAAACCCCTCAAAATTATGAGATCTCCAAAAACGCATACCTTTCAGGAAAAAACACTGCATTGTTAGTTTTTGACCAGCGAATTTCAGAGAGTTTTGGACATCATTAAAACAGCCGTATCTGAGGCAGAAAATGCATCGCATTAATCTTTCATCAACTTACAGGTTATGAAGTTAGCTATGTGAGTCATGCTCAATGCTATGTGCATTATGTTTTTATCAACACTTGAATGTTGGTATGTTATAATAAAAAAGCAACATTTTGAGCAAAGAGCTGAGAAAATCGTGTTTTGTCAAAGACCACATCCAGATCGGATTCAGAACGATGATCAAAACACAGATGGAGTAGATTGAGTCCATCAACACTCCTAAAGCTTCACAGTCCTGTGGCTCGTCCTGGGTCCACATTTCATTCTGTAACATTAGGCCGTTTTGATTTATATGCTAATTAATGTTGATGATTGCGTTATTTTACATTTGCATATGATTACATATGATATTGCTTGTTTCTGCTTCTTCACTTGTCTTTAGATCAGGAGATTCTGTACTCTTTCAGAAGATGTGTAATAGCGCCCCCTACCGTATAACAGTGAAAATACTGAAACCTGGGAAAGAGTTAATTCTTTTCATTGGATAAATATTTGTAAAACCCACAGACAGACATACATAATTTATGAAAAATATCTAAATGACGAAATATGTAGATACAAGGTTTCAGCGACAATCTTTTCAATAATGAGTCCTTATATGCAGTACATAGTCACTTCACAATAATGTCTTCTTGAAGTCTTTGACAAAGCTTAAGTGCATTAACCTCTGACCTGACTTGCTTGATTCTTTCACTAGTTTATCTCACAGGTTTTTTTCTCCTTGTGGTTTTCAGTGTTAACACACAGGAAGCAGCTGTTGCTGACACAGCACTGATTCATACAGACACCTCAGATATAGCATGTGTAGCAGTGTACTCGCAGTTCTTGCACCCTGGTGATAAAGTTATGCCTCCTCTGCTGTAATGAATGAAAGCAGACGCTCGCATGGACATGGTGTTCCTGCCTGCCGAACCCCTGGCAAGGAGAGCGTGTTCACCAACAGGGGTTAGCTGAGGTAATGTCTGTCCTGCCAGGCTGTAGCACAGCTGGGGTATCGGTTTGGCTATGAATACAGAGAGAAAGATGCTCAGTGCTCATATGTAGAGCACACAAAGACCTGGAAAAGATTACATCAGAAAGTCAAATGTGACCCTGAACCACAAAACCAGTCACATGGGTCAATGTCAAGATCGCTTGCGGAAAATTGAGTGGACCCAAATGCAGCAACATGATAGTCAGGGCAGTCCAAAGAATCGTCATCCATGCAAGAGTCATAATCCAGATAATCAGAATCGTAGTCATCCATTTCAGTGTCGAAAACCATTTAATCCGTCAGGTAACAAAATAACAATACAAACAATACGAGAACAGACTAGAACAGAACTTGAAGTTGACGTGTGAAATAATACAATGACTCCGTGACATGAACTAACACAGACAGGGTATTTATACACAGACACTAACAACATAAACGGGAACAGCTGGGTGCAATCACAAGTGATGGGAACAAACAAGGATTCTGGGAAATGTGGTTCAAGAGTGAATGGATACAGGAAGGAAGGGACCTCTAGTGGACACCCAGTGAAAACACAACCAGACACTGTGACATAACCCTCCCTCTACGGAGCGGCTACCAGACGCTCCACGACAGAAAACAACATTCGAAATAAACAAGTCCAGGAGGGGGGTGGAGCTGTGGGGAATCAGGGGGAGGGACGGAGGGCCAGGACCATGGGAGGGAATGGGACCAGGGGATGATAGTTCATCGGGCGGCCTGAGCGGAGACGACCCTTCAGGTGGCCAGGGCGGAGCAGGTAGTCCATCGGGCGGTCAGGGCGGAGACGACCCTTCAGGTGGCCAGGGCGAGGCAGGTAGTCCATCGGGCGGCCAGGGCGGAGACGACCCTTCAGGTGGCCAGGGCGGAGGAGGTAGTCCATCGGGCGGCCAGGGCGGAGACGACCCTTCAGGTGGCCAGGGCGGAGCAGGTAGTCCATCGGGCGGCCAGGGCGGAGACGACCCTTCAGGTGGCTAGGGCGGAGCAGGTAGTCCATCGGGCGGCCAGGGTGGAGACGACCCTTCAGGTGGCCAGGGCAGAGCAGGTAGTCCATCGGGCAGCCAGGGCGGAAACGACTCTTCAGGTGGCCAGGGCGGAGAAGGTAGTCCATCAGGCGGCCAGGGCGGAAACGACTCTTCAGGTGGCTAGGGCGGAGCAGGTAGTCCATCGGGCGGCCAGGGCAGAAACGACTCTTCAGGTGGCCAGGGCGGAGCAGGTAGTCCATCAGGCGGCCAGGGCGGAAACGACCCTTCAGGTGGCTAGGGCGGAGCAGGTAGTCCATCGGGCGGCCAGGGCGGAGACGACCCTTCAGGTGGCTAGGGCGGAGCAGGTAGTCCATCGGGCGGCCAGGGCGGAGACGACCCTTCAGGTGGCCAGGGCGGAAGAGGTAGTCCATCTGGCGGCCAGGGCGGAGACGACCCTTCAGGTGGCCAGGGCGGAGACGACCCTTCAGGTGGCCAGGGCGGAGCAGGTAGTCGATCGGGCGGCCAGGGCGGAGACGGCCCTTCAGGTGGCCAGGGCGGAGCAGGTAGTCCATCAGGTGGCCAGGGCGGAGACGACCCTTCAGGTGGCCAGGGCGGAGCAGGTAGTCCATCAGGTGGCCAGGGCGGAGACGACTCTTCAGGTGGCCAGGGCGGAGCAGGTAGTCCATCAGGTGGCCATGGCGGAGGCGACCCTTAAGGTGGCCAGGGCGGAGCAGGTAATCCATCGGGTGGCCATGGCGGAGACTTCCCCTCGGGCGACCACGGAACAGGAACAAGCATCCATTCAGGAACAGACATGGGTTGCTCTGGAACAGACCCCGGCTCAGAACTAGAAACTGATACCTGCTCAGGCACAGGAACAGACACTGAAGCAGACACCGGCTCAGGCACAGGAACAGACACTGGCTCCGGCCCAGTAACAGACACTGGCTCCGGCCCAGGAACAGACACTGGCTCCGGCCCAGGAACAGACACTGGCTCCGGCTCAGGAACAGACACTGGCTCCGGCTCAGGAACAGACACTGGCTCCGGCCCAGGAACAGACACTGGCTCCGGCCCAGGAACAGACACTGGCTCCGGCCCAGGAACAGACACTGGCTCCGGCCCAGGAACAGACACTGGCTCCGGCCCAGGAACAGACACTGGCTCCGGCTCAGGAACAGCCACCGGCTCAGGAGCAGACTCTGACACAGGAACAGTCTCTGGATCGGCAGACGTGACGTGTTTCTTCCATGCATGCAGCATGGCCATTACATAGAAGGATAGAACCGTTCTCTTGGCCAGGGCAGGACTGATGGTGGGAATGACAGGTTCCTGGGTAGTTCTCCTCCTCCTCCGCCGTTTACGTGGTTGCGGCAGTGCTGCCGCCTCCTTGGTCACCACCGAAACTGAAACCCCCGAAGTCGAGTCCTCCCGGACCACCGAACTTGGCTGGGCAGATGAGACATGAAGCTCAGGCTCTGCAGGTCTGACCGGGACCAGCGGTGATGACTCAGTACTGGACGGGACCAGCGATGAAGGCACCGTGTTGGACGGAACCAACGGTGAAGGCACTGTGCTGGACGGAACTAGCGGTGAAGGCACTGTATTGGATGGAACCAACGGTGAAGACGAGATGTGAACCGTCTCTGGGATGACCACGGACTGTAAGGGAACAACCCTCTGTACTCCAGCGGTCTGTACAGAGACGACCTCCGGAACGTTAGAGAGAAGGGAAGTCTTCCTCCTCCTCCGTCGTTCCTTCTGGCGAGGTGCAGGTTCAGGACGGGACAGGACCCGCAGTGAAGGGTGTTCTGGGCTGCGCATCACCAGATCATGGTTGACGGAAGACCGAAGTAGAGATTGATTCCGGGGCTCACCTCTAGAACTTCCTCCTCTGCGAGCTCCACGGGTCCCCGAAAATCTGGCCAAACGCTCTCCTCTAAAGGACTCTCTGTCCTCGAACGAAAAGTCCTTAGGTAACCTGAGGGTCATGGCCTCCTCCCTTTGACGAGCCATAAAAGCAAGCGCCTGAAAAATGTTCATGCTGCTGGATCCATTTGAAGACGGAGTCATTCTGTCACGATCGCTAGTGGAGAATTGAGTGGACCCAAATGCAGCAACATGATAGTCAGGGCAGTCCAAAGAATCGTCATCCATGCAAGAGTCGTAATCCAGATAATCAGAATCGTAGTCATCCATTTCAGTGTCGAAAACCATTTAATCCGTCAGGTAACAAAATAACAATACAAACGAGAACAGAAACGAGAACAGAAACGAGAACAGAAACGAGAACAGAAACGAGAAGTTGACGTGTGACATAATACAATGACTCCGTGACATGAACTAACACAGACAGGGTATTTATACACAGACACTAACAACATAAACGGGAACAGCTGGGTGCAATCACAAGTGATGGGAACAAACAAGGATTCTGGGAAATGTGGTTCTAGAGTGAATGGATACAGGAAGGAAGGGACCTCTAGTGGACACCCAGTGAAAACACAACCAGACACTGTGACAGTCAATTATTTGAAATTGAGATGTATTCATCATGTGAAAGCTGAATGAATAAGCTTTCCATTGGTGCATGGTTTGTTAGGATATGACAATATTTGGCCGAGATGCAACTAGGCCTATTTGAAAATATAGAATCTAAGGGTGCAAAAAAATCGAAACATTGAGAAAATCTCCTTTAAAGTAGTTAAATCGCGATTGTGCGGCATTCACTCACAAAAATAAATGTTTTTGTTCGACCGTTTGATTGACGGACTTACTGTCCAATGATTCTAGGTTGTCTTGGAAATGATTGGCTGGAGTTTTTCGAGTCCTGCCCTTTCCATAGATTATTAAATTGCTTAATTTTCATTTCAGTGCTTCTAACTCATGGCTGTAAGTGGGTTATGAATAGGATTTCAAGTGATTTTGAAAAAATGGACAAAAAAGAGAATCACATACCCCACCTTTAATCTTGAGGCTTGCAAACTTAAAATAAACCTGAAATAAAATAAATCTTTGTTTATAACCACTACAATATTACATTTCATTTTTTTATAAGGAGGTGTTTTTGTTTTTGTTTTATAAAAGAGTCAAGTATAGCTCCATCATTGTTCAAATAAAAAAAATATCATACTTTATGATGTTAGTTTTAATAAATAAATTAAAAAATTAAAATCACTTTATGATATTAGTTTTAATAAATACATACACTCACCTAAAGGATTATTAGGAACACCTGTTCAATTTCTAATTAATGCAGTTATCTAATCAACCAATCACATGGCAGTTGCTTCAATGCATTTAGGGGTGTGGTCCTGGTCAAGACAATCTCCTGAACTCCAAAATGAATGTCAGAATGGGAAAGAAAGGTGATTTAAGCAATTTTGAGCGTGGCATGGTTGTTGGTGCCAGATGGGCCGGTCTGAGTATTTCACAATCTGCTCAGTTACTGGGATTTTCACGCACAACCATTTCTAGGGTTTACAAAGAATGGTGTGAAAAGGGAAAAACATCCAGTATGTGGCAGTCCTGTGGGCGAAAATGTCTTGTTGATGCTAGAGGTCAGAGGAGAATGGGCCACTGATTCAAGCTGATCGAAGAGCAACTTTGACTGAAATAACCACTCGTTACAACCGAGGTATGCAGCAAAGCATTTGTGAAGCCACAACACGCACAACCTTGAGAGTCAGAATTTGGCGAATTTGGCATAAACAGAATGAGAACATGGATCCATCATGCCTTGTTACCACTGTGCAAGCTGCTGGTGGTGGTGGTGTAATGGTGTGGGGGATGTTTTCTTGGCACTTGCAATTAAACATAGTTAAATCCACTTTTTAACTTATAAGTTAAAAAGTGGATTTAACTATATTTAATTGCAAGTTTGACTCCATGACATATTTTTTAAGAATATAAACACCTTTTAAAACTGCATGTTAAAAATGTAAAAGTGCATGAGCAAGCACAAACAAGGCTTTAATGTGCATGCAACTAGGGAAATAAAATGTGTTCATTTTACAAATGAAAACACAAATCATATGATACTACTATAGTACACTACAACTGCAATCTTGGCAGGGATTGTTCTGTAGATCTAGCAGAACTACACCGGACATGTACTCATATTTGGTTCAGAAAAGAAAAAGAACAACAACACAAAACCGTGGTTTTTGTTCAAGAGCAGCCGGCTCTGTCTTCAGGCTCTTAAATTGTATAAACACGAGCTGTTATGATTTTACCGTATGTGTGGCCCTGGCCTGAATTATATGGAGACTTGGGAAGAATTTATGGAACATATCTGTAGTTATGTTCCGTTTGTTTGAACCCGTGCACCCAGAAAAGGCCACCTGTTTTGCGTTAAACAATAATTGTACCGAAAGCGTTGCGTTGCGATGCCATTCCCACAAGCCGAAGCTTCCCAACATGGGCCGAGATTAGCTAAGTGTATAAAAATAGAATCTAATTCAAAATATGAACAAAAACTATAATAGTATATAAGTGATACTAAAATTACGGTAACACTTTACAATAAGGTTCATTAGTTAACATTATTTAACTACCTTAGTTTACATGAACTAAGAATGAACAATACTTCTACAGCATTTATTCATCTTAATATTAATTTCAACATTTACTAATATGTTATTTAAATCAAAGGTTGTATGTGTTAACATTAGTTAATGCACTGTGAACTGACATGAACAAACAATGAACAGCTGTATTTGTATTAACTAACATTAACAAAGATTAATAAATACTGTAACAAATGTATTGCTCATTGCTAGTTCATGTTAGTAAATACATTAATAATGAACATTATTGTAAAGTGTTACCAAAATAACAAGTAAAAATCACTTAGATTTAAAATAACCTCCTTCACTCTAAAAAATGCTGGGTTGTTTCAACCCAACTTTGGGTCAAATATGGAAAAATCTCAGCCATTGGGTCAAATTTTTTAATTACATTTTTAATCCAACATTTGGTTTTGTACATTTTTGACCCAAAATTGGGTTAAAACAACCCACTATTATTTTATTAGAGTGTTGCATGCATTATAAAATCACGTTAAATATGAACTCAAGCCAGTCGGGGACACCATGAGACCTGTTCAGTTTGTTTCCTCGCACTATTAGCAGTGACAAGAGGTCAAGAAGTGCTTAAGATGGACTATCTATATTACGCCGCTTGGCCCTCGGTCCATTTCCCTCACATTGACACAAATATGCAAGGAATGCACGAGCGGAGCCAGATTTCGCAGGCCCCCTGACAGCTTCGAGTCGAGAGAATGTGCAAAAGAAAGTGGAAAGGGAAAGTGGAGGCTTTGATAGGTACGACAGAAGGCCGGGGGAAAGAAAACTCAGTTTGATGTTTGATGTTTCTGCATGAGGTTTGGCTGGAAACGCTATCTTTGTATGTTTTGATAATCAGAATAAATCAATGGGCCGGTCCGTGACTGGGAATCAGTAAAAGCGGCCACCCGTGGGCTGTTTCAGGGGGTTGCTAGTAATTATCACATACTCCAACAATCCTAAAGGGGGAAAACAGTAAAAAAGAAGTCAGCGAGCCTCAGAAAGGAAATCTATGCCCACGTCCCAAATGATCAGCCACATCTGCTTTCATGCTCAAGACCCGGACAGATGACTGTAGAACTGAAACGCTCGTGCTATATCTGACACGACTTGTATTTATACAGTGGAACGATTACCGTTCAGACTGAGAATCTGCTTGGAGATCTGACATTGAGTTTTTTCTGAACCTCAGTGTAAATCTCAGGTCTTCGATGCACGTGTCCGGCAGATAAACCTCTCTGCCGCTACTCTTCCGTTCACTGCACACAGCTCTCACGGATCCCATGGGCTTGTGTGCGTGGACATCAAACTTGCATGGCTTGCATGTTGTTGGATGCGATGTGGGCAAGTATCAGGAGGATTGACACAAGCCGTCCTCCATATGGTGCCAACTGAAAATACCTGGCTTTTTAAAATACTTATGTTACCTGACTTGACGTTCTTGTGACTTCATGCATGGCAATGTCCCACTGAAGTACCAGCTGTCATTTGGCCAGTAAAAAGGCCAAAACCACATGGTCTTAAAGGAATATAAAATAAAGTCATAATTTACTCACCCTGGTGTTGTTCTAATGCCATACAGCTTTCTTTCTTTTTCATACCAATAAATAAAATTATTTGAAAAATGTAATCTTTAAAAAAGATGCAAAAAGAATGATTCCATGTGACAAGTGTCATATATTGCAAGTGTGCATGGCAATGTCCCACTGAAGTATTACTAGCTGTCATTTGGCTAGTAAAATGGCCAAAACTACATGGTCTTAAAGGAATATTTCGAACGCGATCACATAACAGTGCGTATATATACATATATACCACAAATTTAATTTCTCTTACCATTTATAGGCGAAAAATAGTTTTTGCATGCACATGCTACGCACTGTAAACCCCTTGGGTGGGATTCGGGTGTGGAGTGCGTGCGTATTACACGCCATAAACTGCGTATCATATACACGCTAAAACTATTTTTGCTGTATAAATGGCACGAGAAATTAAATTTGTGGTATAGATACGCAGTTTCATGAGACCGGGCTGATCTTTCACCCTTAAAGCTCCAGTCCGCAGCTTTTCCTCTTTGTCGCCATCTCTGTTTGAAATCTGTAATTGCAGTTATTCGCGGAATTATCATCTTTACGTGGGTTGTAAATCGGCATGAAACAGCGTGGATGAACACAGTGTTTTGAGGCGAGTGCTGCTGTCAATCACTGCGCTGTGTGGATACTGGCATTCAGAATCAGATTCACTTTTTGAAAGTTTGACCAACATAAGAATTTTCACCGGAAAATATCTTCTGAACAAGTAAGTAACATCCATTTTTGTTCTGATCAACTAAGGGGGAAAAAGCATTCGACATGATAAGCGATCGTTTAACCAGCGCGATTTACAGCAACCGTGCAAATTATACTTTGTTCTCAAATTGTTCATGTTAACAACATCAGCATTGCGTGACTAACGTTACATTTAATGTGTTTTATTGGTTACCTGTGTAGTTCAGAATTCATATTCTCCATAATAGCTAAACGAGAAAGGCACAACAAAGGAAACTCCATAACTGTGTGAATTAAGAAAACGTGTTACACGATTGAACTATTGAAATGTCTTACTTGTTCAGCAGAAAAAAGCCGTCTCTTCTTCTGTTTCGAACCCCTTCAAAACACGGAGTTCACGCACCTTTCAAAAGTCCCGCTGATGTTTATCCTTGTGTTCGCATGAGACGGTTTCTTTCTCTTTCTCCAGCCACCTTAAATCCGAAGTATGAAGTCTTTTGGGTTTTATAACTGGTGAATCTCCAGTTGACACTGATGATTGTTGTTTGGATCTGTCTGGATCCGCCATAGGTTTAATTATGTAAAGTGCTGCGAGAAAAGCCTATACATCTCTACATCTCCTCACGAGCAGTATAGCCGGCTAGCCGAAACTCCTTCTTTATGTGTACGGGTGTGACGTAATGACTCAGTATAGCCGGCTAGCCGAAACTCCTCCTTTATGTGTACGGGTGTGACGTAATGACTCAGTGTAGCCGGCTAGCCGAAACTCCTCCTTTATGTGTACGGGTGTGACGTAATGACTCAGTATAGCCGGCTAGCCGAAACTCCTCCTTTATGTGTACGGGTGTGACGTAATGACTCAGTATAGCCGGCTAGCCGAAACTCC
The DNA here is from genome assembly GCA_031834385.1 of Semotilus atromaculatus. Taxonomy (NCBI): domain Eukaryota; kingdom Metazoa; phylum Chordata; class Actinopteri; order Cypriniformes; family Leuciscidae; genus Semotilus; species Semotilus atromaculatus. The sequence goes on from JAULUF010000049.1 coordinate 1,982,617, forward strand.
TTCTTTATGTGTACGGGTGTGACGTAATGACTCAGTATAGCCGGCTAGCCGAAACTCCTTCTTTATGTGTACGGGTGTGACGTAATGACTCAGTATAGTCGGCTAGCCGAAACTCCATCTTTATGTGTACGGGTGTGACGTAATGACTCAGTATAGCCGGCTAGCCGAAACTCCTTCTTTATGTGTACGGGTGTGACGTAATGACTCAGTATAGCCGGCTTTTTTTTTTTTTTTTTTTTTTTTTTTTTTATTTATTTTATTTGATCAGGGACAATGCACAAAAACCATTAATCTAAGAAAGAAGAGATGTCATGTGCCAGGTTATAGCAAAAAATGCTAATTTCCGCCTGCAGTCCCTGGACAGGTTGATGATATACTTACAAAAATTAAAAAATATGTACAGAATTATAATACACAGAAGCATCACTTTACTCATATCATATAATACTCTCTACTACAGGAATCTGTAACTCATTCATTCACAGTTTACATCATTTGTATCACAGTCATTCAGTGTGTACAGGTTTGCTTTGTTAATAACCACTGTTTGGTCAGGCGTGTAAATGTGCCATAGTTAGTGCAAGAGATAATTTCATTTGGAAGAGTATTCCAAAGGCTCACTGCTTTATAAGAAAACGATTGTTGACCATATGTGGTTCTGCATCTTGGAACGCTGCACTCTCCTCTAACTGTCGACCGTGTGGTTCTAGAATTTCGCTCCGAATTTAATTTCACAAATTTTCTTAAAGGAGGAGCAGCGATATTATGAATAATTTTAAACAGAGAACAAATTTGATTATATTTAATAAGGTTTTCAAAATTTAAAATGTTATATTTACTTAGTACTTTACAATGATGGTAGTAACGAGATTTTTTATCATGAATTTTTATAGCCCTTTTGTATAATGATTCAAGAAACTTTAGCGATGTTTTACACGCCTGAGACCAACTAGACATGCAATACAAAAGATGTGAAACAATCATAGTATTAAGGAATGTGTTTGAGGCTTCCGTAGTTAATGAATTTCTAATATGTTTATAGTTCATCAAATTAAATTTTAATTTATTACTGAGTTTTTTTATGTGACTTTTAAAACCAAGGTTTGAGTCAAGTACTAAACCTAAATATTTTGTTTCATTTACATATTTAATTTTTTGTCCATTTACTTGAATTTCTTGAGTTTGTTGTATTTTACGTTTATTTGAAAAAAACATTGAGACAGTTTTATCAACGTTTAAGGTCAGACAGGACGTCTGCAACCATTCTGCAACTTTCTGCATCTCTTTTGATAATTTATCAGCAACCTCCAGCTCGTTTTCCCCAAAAGTGAAGATCACCGTATCATCAGCGTACATGATTACATCAACGTCAGAACACACTCTGGGGAGGTCATTTATATAGATGCTAAAAAGCAAGGGTCCCAAAATAGACCCTTGCGGCACTCCCATCGAAGTAGCTCTAAACGCAGATTGGATATTATTCACTCGTACACACTGATGTCGGTCGCTCAAATAAGATCTTATCCACCTTTGGGTGTGCTCAGAAAGATTGTATTGATGCAACCCACTATAAAGTATCTGGTGATTAACAGTATCAAAAGCTTTACGCAGATCAAGGAAGACTGCTCCCACCACCCTTCCCTGATCTACATATGCCCTGATAGTTTCTAGGAGGTAGCAACAAGCAGAATCTGTTGAGTATTTCCGTCTGAAGCCAAACTGCATTGGGTTTAAAAGAGCGTGTGAGTCAAAGTGGGTCGTAAGTTGCTCCGCCACAATCTTCTCGAGCACTTTTGACGCAGCTGGAAGAATGCTTATCGGACGATAATTATTCATGTCTTGTTTGTTTCCGGATTTAAATATAGGGGTGACAATCGCCGGTTTTAGGGCTGCTGGAAAGATACCCTCACTAATTGATCGATTGATCATTGTTGTTAATGGTTTAGAGAAAATGTCCCTATATTGTTTTAGAAAGGATGTGTCAAGTCCATAAATATCTTTTGCTTTGCTGCTGTTTAGCACAGTAATTATTTTTTCAACTTTAGTGTTAGTTATTAGACTAAGGTTAAAAATAGGTGTATCGCTGATTATGAGAGGAGGATAAGCAATTTGAAAATTATTAGCCAGTTTTTGGACAATTGTTAAAAAATAATCATTAAAATTTGTTGCAATTGCAAAAGAGTCGTCGATCATTTTTCCATTAATATTGAGATGAATATGGTCACATTTTGACTTTTCTTTTCCAATCAACTTATCAATAGTTTTCCATATTATTCTACTATTACCTTGTGCATTTTTGATAATTTCAAGGAAAAAACTGGCTTTGGCCTTTCTAAGCTCAGCTGTAACTTTATTTCTTTGACTTGTAAAGGCAAGTCGATCTGTTGTTAGTCCTGATTTTAAAAATATTTTTAGTGCCACATCTCGCTTTTTCATCATATCCCAAATAGTTTTGTTAAACCATGGCAAATTTTGTTTTGCATGTCGATTTCTTTGCCTATTTTTTGTATATTTGGTTAAGATGTTATTTACAGCCACCATAAGATCATGACAGCCCTGTTCACAAGATTTTTTCTCCAGGATATCTGTCCACTTCGTTTGTTTTAACTCTTTTTCAACCAGTTTTAAATCTTTCTTTGGAATGAATGTGATAGAAATTTTATTATTTATTAGATTTTCATTCTTGCACCTTGTTTTTATCAATTTTCTAGCTACTAGAGTTAAATTATGATCAGACATGCCTGTGATTAAATTATAAGTTTTAATTATTCTCTCAGGTTTGTTTGTTAATATTAGATCTATTAAGGTTTGAGAATATCTTGTTATACGTGTTGGTTTACTTAATAATTGAATCATTTGAAAAGGTTTTGTTATTTCCTTAAGTTTGTTTTTACATGATTTCTCAAACCAATTTAAATTAAAATCACCTAAAAGAATGACCTCTTTTCCATCATATTGTTTAAGTAAATTACCAAGAGAAATAAAGAAATCATTAGTAGCTTTAGGAGGTCGATAAATTGCTAATACACAAAAATTCATTTCAGGAGATAAAGTGATAGTAATCCCCACACACTCTAGGTTACAATCACTGATGTCCAGTTGTTTACTTTGGATGTGATCTTTTACATAAATCAGCACACCACCGCCTTTACCCTTTTTTCTGTCACGTCTATACAAGGTGTATCCCGGCACTTTCACTATAGATGAGGGGGTATTAGGGGTTAACCAAGTTTCCGTTAAGCAAAGATAGTCAAGATTTGAATCCATTAACAGATGTTCAATCTGCTCAGTCTTTGAAACAATGCTGCGGATGTTTAAATGTCCTCCGAAAATGCCCTTCGGCTTTGTTTTCGGGTTCCAAAGCACGCTCGCGTGATTCACAGTCTGAAACAGTTTCATTTGCTGCTGTTTAAGTGAGACGGTAGTATTTAAGGTTACTGCTGGTTTAGCATGGATCACTGATGTTAATATCTTCTCAGGAATGAACTTAGGAGCAGAGTTTGTCAGGTGATTACCTTGTTTTCCCACGCCGGATACTTGGATATGGGTCAGCGGTGCTTCCAGCCCATGAACAGGAACAGCTGATTGTAGACCATCCACACGATGCTGATAATCCACAGGCCCGGGGTTTAGATGAATATCCCCACATAGAAGCAGAATCGTGCAGAGAAAATACAGAATATCCTCGAGTCCAACTTGCTTGCTGGCTCTTCCTGTAGAAACGCCGCTCGCGCAGCGCACTATGAGTACATGCTCGCCCGTCATTTAGAACATTCGAGTATATGGTGTATTGGCACCATGAAGCAAGTGGCATTGGCACGATTATGTCCGCGAGCGCCGTGGCCTGCAACAGAGTATGGCGTTTTCGTTCACGGGTTCCCCATAGTTGTGTCAGTAGGAGAAACAGCACATACAGAGTTATCCGAAGATGTAATGAGGAAACTATTTTAGAGCGTTTAATGTGTGGGTTCCGAGATACAGAAATTCCATTTACAGAGAGATCATCTGGTGGTTTCCCAGTTTGTTTTAGGAGGGGTGCAGCAGCACCTGTCGAGCGACTGCCTTCCTCCGCCATTTTTCCTCCCTCCGCCCCTCCCTCCCTCGGCTAGCCGAAACTCCTTCTTTATGTGTACGGGTGTGACGTAATGACTCAGTGTAGCCGGCTAGCCGAAACTCCTTCTTTATGTGTACGGGTGTGACGTAATGACTCAGTATAGCCGGCTAGCCGAAACTCCTTCTTTATGTGTACGGATGTGACGTAATGACTCAGTATAGCCGGCTAGCCGAAACTCCTTCTTTATGTGTACGGGTGTGACGTAATGACTCAGTATAGCCGGCTAGCCGAAACTCCTCCTTTATGTGTACGGGTGTGACGTAATGACTCAGTATAGCCGGCTAGCCGAAACTCCTTCTTTATGTGTACGGGTGTGACGTAATGACTCAGTGTAGCCGGCTAGCCGAAACTCCTTCTTTATGTGTACGGGTGTGACGTAATGACTCAGTGTAGCCGGCTAGCCGAAACTCCTTCTTTATGTGTACGGGTGTGACGTAATGACTCAGTATAGCCGGCTAGCCGAAACTCCTTCTTTATGTGTACGGGTGTGACGTAATGACTCAGTATAGCCGGCTAGCCGAAACTCCTTCTTTATGTGTACGGATGTGACGTAATGACTCAGTATAGCCGGCTAGCCGAAACTCCTTCTTTATGTGTACGGATGTGACGTAATGACTCAGTATAGCCGGCTAGCCGAAACTCCTCCTTTATGTGTACGGGTGTGACGTAATGACTCAGTATAGCCGGCTAGCCGAAACTCCTTCTTTATGTGTACGGATGTGACGTAATGACTCAGTATAGCCGGCTAGCCGAAACTCCTTCTTTATGTGTACGGATGTGACGTAATGACTCAGTATAGCCGGCTAGCCGAAACTCCTCCTTTATGTGTACGGGTGTGACGTAATGACTCAGTATAGCCGGCTAGCCGAAACTCCTTCTTTATGTGTACGGGTGTGACGTAATGACTCAGTATAGCCGGCTAGCCGAAACTCCTTCTTTATGTGTACGGGTGTGACGTAATGACTCAGTATAGCCGGCTAGCCGAAACTCCTCCTTTATGTGTACGGATGTGACGTAATGACTCAGTATAGCCGGCTAGCCGAAACTCCTTCTTTATGTGTACGGGTGTGACGTAATGACTCAGTATAGCCGGCTAGCCGAAACTCCTTCTTTATGTGTACGGGTGTGACGTAATGACTCAGTATAGCCGGCTAGCCGAAACTCCTCCTTTATGTGTACGGATGTGACGTAATGACTCAGTATAGCCGGCTAGCCGAAACTCCTTCTTTATGTGTACGGATGTGACGTAATGACTCAGTATAGCCGGCTAGCCGAAACTCCTTCTTTATGTGTACGGATGTGACGTAATGACTCAGTATAGCCGGCTAGCCGAAACTCCTTCTTTATGTGTACGGGTGTGACGTAATGACTCAGTATAGCCGGCTAGCCGAAACTCCTCCTTTATGTGTACGGATGTGACGTAATGACTCAGTGTAGCCGGCTAGCCGAAACTCCTTCTTTATGTGTACGGGTGTGACGTAATGACTCAGTATAGCCGGCTAGCCGAAACTCCTCCTTTATGTGTACGGGTGTGACGTAATGACTCAGTGTAGCCGGCTAGCCGAAACTCCTTCTTTATGTGTACGGGTGTGACGTAATGACTCAGTATAGCCGGCTAGCCAAAAATCCTCCTTTATGTGTACGGGTGTGACGTAATGACTCAGTATAGCCGGCTAGCCAAAAATCCTCCTTTATGTGTACGGGTGTGACGTAATGACTCAGTATAGCCGGCTAGCCGAAACTCCTTCTTTATGTGTACGGGTGTGACGTAATGACTCAGTATAGCCGGCTAGCCAAAAATCCTCCTTTATGTGTACGGGTGTGACGTAATGACGCAAAGACATGCTCGAATTTCTCCCGGAAACCCACCAGCACCACTGGAATTAAAATCATTATTACAAGCTAACCATTTTGAATCTAGCTACGGCAAGCAAATAGTTTTGAACACTGTCTGAATATGTTTTTTTTTAAATAATTATTTTGGATTATTTTTAACTTAAAAAAAGTTACGGACAGCAGCTTTAAATGAAAATAAAGTCATAACACTAACTAAAATGATTTACAAAAAGGTAATCTTAAAAAAAAACATGCAAAAGTATCACAGAATGATTCCATGTGACAAGTGTCGTACATTGCAAGTGTTCTGGAGGCATATGTTGTATTATTGAAGGAAAATCCTGACTTTGGCCGCTGATCTTCTGTGCGCGTTCATGAGACTCTATTAGCGCTGCAGTTCACTTCGACTCGCCCAGAAAAACACACAAGTTGTGAGAAATCAAGATTGATAAAAACCCAACATGAAATATAAATAAATCCACGTACCTTCTTCTCTGAGGTGAATATATCCGTTGTGTTCGTCGCAACAAGAAGTTATTGCGTTCATCTTGTCATGAGTTCTGGTCCGGGGATATCCAACTTTTTGGGGAAGTACATGTTATCAATTCATATTACTCAGAACATCAATGTTTAATTACACTGTAACAAGGACACCTTAAAATAAAGTGTAACCCTCTTCTGCATGTAATGTTTAGCATATCCTACATAGGACAACATTATAGGATGACCAGTTAATCAATAATCAAAATAATCTTTGCTTCCAGAGAACATTTTGAAATGTGTTCATGTACGAGTGCTCCAGATTTGTTCTCGCTTCACTGATCTCAACTAGCTTTGTTTTTAAGGCGTGTAGTCTCAAATTTAGTTGTATGCTAATGTTTTGTGATTTGTGTTTAATTTGTTCCCTTATGATGTTAGATAAGTTTATTTTTTTAGTTGCAGCCCTACAGCCGTCTATATTTCCCTGTCATTACGACCTCCCTCGACCTTTTGGCATTTGCCACACTGGAATATTTCCTATGCTTTGTTTTGATGGCCGGCTTCAAGCGAGGCGTAGGAGAAACATTGTATCATGTTGAACATGAGCCGCGTGGGCCTCCTGGACGAGAGGAAACTATGCATGAATTTCAGGGCATTCCATCACTGGGATTATTCAACACGGATCTTTTGCGGTCATGTGTGGAGTTGCCATGCCATTGTTTTCCATTTCATGAATGTCAAGTTTGCAAATTATACAGAACATGGGGGCCACAAAGTGAAAGCAATGGGTTTTGAGACCTTATAAAAAGACCTCTTGGCATGGGCACTCTTGAGGTGTTGGAATGTGAGCGGGAAGCTTCCCTTATATACAATGTGCTTTCTGGGAAAATGGCTAAATCATTCGTTCGTTTAGTCCCCCTTTTCTAGACCTTCCCTCTGTTGCCCATTTTTTACGGTTCCCTCGGGACGCACAACCCAGACACGTTCTGCCGTTTTGATATGTATTTTGGAACGTGTTAAAAACTGATGTGAGCCTACGACGCATGTTTGTCTAGCTCCAGAGTTGCTAAAATTGGAGGTGTCAAATGTTGTTTTTTACGGATTGCTCTTTTCTTGTCAGCTTTGCCTCTTAGGTCGTGCTGGGAACTGGGTTTAGCAACTGCCTGTGTATTATTTTCCTAAAAGCTGACTTGAATGTTTTCTGGAAACTGGTGTTTGCAGGAAAATGCCATGCACTACATCATGTCTTTACCTTTCAGGTCTAATGTATGTAATGCTTTGATTTCCTGCAAGATAATAGGGACAGTTATTAAAAAAGAAAAAAAGAAAATTATTTACTGATTTTCAAAAACGTAAGCAAATGTTTCGGGAGAATATTCACACTTCTTGTTTCTTAAAATTAAAATAGAAAATATAAACTAATTCAAATATTAATAAAAAAATTATAATAGTATATCAATGATACTACAATAACACTGGTCACAGTTCACGGCAGGCCTAAATTTGCCATGGTAACAGCACACTAAGAAAAATATTGTCTTTATTATCATTATCAACAGAATAAAAATTAAGTTCTAGAAAATATCGAGTTCTGATATTGCACACCACTTTTTTCTAGCTGTGGTCACTATTAACTCTTTTCCGCCTGTGTTTTTTTTTTTTTTTTAAGAAAAAAAAAAGTTGCCAGCCACCGCCAGCATTATTTTCACAAAAAATCCATGGCTTAAGTGTGAATATGAATGTGACATATGAATATGTTGTTAACATGCATTATATTAAAAGAAAGAACAGACACTGTGCTTTCAAAAAATGTATCCTAGCTTTTTGCATTCTTTTTTTATCAACACTTAAATGTCTGTAAGTTTGTGAATGTGAAGCACAATTTTAAACAGAAAGCTGATAAAAATTGCTTATTTTTGTCAAAGACTTCATCCAGATCTTATTCAGAACGATGATCAAAACACAGATGGAGAAGATCGAGTCACTCCTAAAGCTTCACAGTCCTGTGGCTCGTCCTGGGTCCACATTTCATTCTGTAACATTAGGCCGTTTTAATGTTTAATGATTATGTTATTGTGCATAAGCAATGATTCTATCGTTTGTTTCTGCGACTTCTCCACTTGTTTTTGGATTGTGGTTATTAAGTTGTGGTCGCGGGTCCCCTGAATTACTTTAGAGTGAGTGCTGAGTTGTCATTTTTGGATGAACTAGTCCTATATGAACGTGAATGTCCCTCTGTGTTTTTCAGGAGAGGTTCTAAGCCTCATGGACGATGTTTTCTCGGGTCTGGGCTCCTCGTGTGTGGTCGCAGGACGGCGAAGCGGAGAACATCCTCACAGTATCATCTACTCTCTCGTCTTCAAGTGCCTGGAGCCCGACAGCCTGTATAGGTAAGGGCTAGGGCTGTGTATTGGCAAGAATCTGGCGATACGATACATGTCACGATTCAATATATTGCAATATATTTCGATACTGTGCATAAGGCGATATATTGGGATATTTAAAAAAAGACATGATGTGCATTAAAGTCAAACAAGTTTACTTTAGGTAAACAATTCAGTACACAGAAAACCAGTTTGGGATTATGGTTCACAGGTTCATTACAAAGACTTTTGTTCAATTTGTTTTTAGAAGTTGGTCATAAACTTGATAGACTTAAAGTTTGTTCCAAGCCCAAGCTGAATAATTAAAAACAAGTTTAATGGGTAGGGGTACATTTTCTATACAATTTTAGTCTTCTTTCTTTTCTGACATAGGCCTACTGCAGTTCTTGTTAAAACACACTAGACATGCAAAGTCTGAGCGTTTTGGGCACTTTTTGTGTGAAATCATATTAATTTTGTCCATCAAAAGTGTGCTTTCACTTTAATTGAGAGTGAGCAGCGCAGCAAAAATAGACTGAAAAAAATTCCGCTGAAACCCGCTTCACGCCGGTTTCACACCGCACGCGTTCGCAGAGCGTAAGCAGCGCAGGAGCAGTGCGTATAGTGAGCGGAAGCAGGGCACGCGCGTTTTGCTTTCATACTGGCAGCGTTTGACGCGCGCGGCTGAACCACGGCGTGTTACAGACAAAGTACTCTATAATGAATAAGTTGGCATTGTTTTATTTAGTTTTCAAATACATTTAAGAGAAAAGACTTGTCAAGAAGCTTATTTTATTAATTAATAGGCTATATTATATAACTTTTGGTTCATCCTTGTTTTTGTTGACTTTGTTTTCTTTTAAAATTGATGAAGGTCATTTGATTGACTGTTTAAAACACAATAGATATCATCAATGCGCTTTTGGGTAAAACTGCTGTGTATTTTGGCCAGGATCAATGCATTGTCACTTTAATTCAGCGTAAGCCGCGCGGCAAAAATAGACCAGACGCCGAAACGATCGCGGCACTGCTGCTCCTGCTCTGCTCCTGCTACGCGCTGACGCGCCGCGTCTGCGTGCGGTGTGAATGCTCTAATCTGTTAAAGGTATACTATGCAGAAATTGTGTTTTTGTCAAACAGCGACCCCCAGAGTCGCTGTGCAATACTTGCATTGTCGTAAATACACCCCCCAACCTGTACACCGGTACCTGTTCGGTAGCAGGGATGGAAATTAACGTTTTTGTCCACCGGCCACTGTGACTGGTGGATTTCAAAATCTACCAGCCACTCAATGTTTTTACCAGCCACTTTCTTGTTTTTAACCGACAATGTGTAACTGCATGTGAAAATTAATACTACAAGATCTACAATACTTAAGCAGTTTATTTAATCTCAAGTCTCAATGAAATACTGGCATTTTCTCTTTCTCTCTTATAGCCTACACACACAAACCATGAACTGATATTCATTTCAGTTCCCATATGAGGAAAAAACAATGTTACAGACGTGACCACTGTGAAAGCGGCACTAAAAGATGCTTAAAACTTTCACAGAGACAGAAAGCACAAAACCTTTCTTTAAAGTGAATTTCGTTTTGTATTAATTGTATCTTAATTGTAATCAATGTTTCATCAACCAATTGCCTGGATTTAATACATAATAATTAAATATAGCAGACAGTAGATAATCACGAAACGGAGGCGACGGCGCGTGAACTGGAGCAGCAACTGGAGTGAAACTCAGCGTATAAGGTAGCCTATAGCCTCACAGACAGACATGTCTACTTTTAAACAGAACTATTAAAAAAAAAGAAAACAGACACAGACTGCTCTCTGCTTATGCAATTCGTATGAAATGTGCATTTCTCTCTTACGCGTTCACTACTGCGATGATCACGATCAGCATCGTTAACTTCATCTTTGCAACTGACACGGACAAAGAAAATACTTGTTTATTAATAAATAATTAAATTATCTCCTTGCTATAGTTTACATATTCATATTCATTACTTTTGCCTGTTAGCCTATTTGTGACAGATTTTAGGAGCTTTCTTGGCAGCGCCACCCTTACATGAACGCGTCACCACAGCATCACCGCACCCACCAGAATAGCCCTGTTTTTTTTTTGTTAAGGATTTGTTTACTGTGTGTGTGATTAATTTAATGGAAAGCACATTCACTGCTAGTTGTCTTGCTAATCAGTGTCTGCTCGTTTATTCAAACTAATTTGTCCTAACAGACGAACGTTGCATGATGTTATTTTTATTTACCCGCCACGGTGGCCGGTAGGTGCGGCGAGTTTACCCGCAACAACACAAAATCACCCACAGTTGGCTGGTGGCCGGTGCTAATTTCCCTCCCTGTTCGGTAGGATAGTAGCGTTGGTCATGGAACAGGCACAAGACACCGAAGATATTGACCAGGTAGCCTAATGTTTCACGATTTCATAAAAAGATTGGGCTATTGCATATACTGCATAGTCTACTGAAATAATGATGATGTTCAAAATCGGATAATATGTCTTATAATATAATATAAGTGTTAGACTACTTTATAATAATAAAGTCCCCTATCGCGTTTGGCAGCTTATAACGTTTTTACATGATTGCAGCTAAATCACAAGTAAATAGCCTATAGTCTAGGCCTAATGTATAATTTCATTTTATGTTTTTTGATTGTAATGTAAACATTCCAAAATGCCTGATGACATCAATAAAGTTAAATGTACGTCGCATTATTTCATAACATTGGCCGTTATGATGTCATTAGACATGATTATTGCAATTTATCATAATAGTTTGCAAATTGTGCTCGTTTACACTAGATAATTATGTGAGATATTGACAACTGTTCTCATGATAATCGCTGGAATCAACGTCAACAGCGTTGTGCGGCAAGCTAGGCAATAAAACATATATAACGCAAAATATGATAATCGAAATCTAGCTAAACATATGTGGAAATTATTGGACTGGTCTAATTATCACCAATGAATGAATGAACAGCATCATAGAAACAATGGCATACTACAAGCAAGCGCAAGTTGCGCAACAACATACAACATATGACGCAAACAAGTTTACAAGTAAGATATCTACTTACTAGTCCATCAACAAGATCGCCAGGTCAGCATCTCTGTTGCATCCAGTGCTACTTTTTAACTTGCGCCAACAAGTGAAAGCTTTCCTTTTCCTACTTTCTTCCTACCGCGTTTTCTTTGCTTTTTCCATCATCTGAAATGAGCAATTCGTGCTTCATATGTTGTTGTTGTGTGTGACGTCGTTGCCGTAAAGCAAGTCGCGATTCTCGCGAGATTTGTCAGGGGCGCCCCTCTCAGACTTGCATTGCTGGTATTTCCAGCGGCGACCCCCCCAAGCTTTACTACCAGGATGATTCGCCCTATTATGAGTTTGTTTACCACCGAAATTACTTTGAAGCTGTTATATTAAGGTAAAATTCCTGCATAGTATGCCTTTAACATGGGCGCCGAAAAAAATACGCGCTGCTTACGCTCTGCGAACGCGTGCGGTGTGAAACCGGCGTCACGCGACGGTCCTGCTCGACGCTCACGCGCTGCTCCTGCTCGACGCTCACGCGCTGCTCCTGCTCGACGCTCACGCGACGGTCCTGCTCGACGCTCACGCGCTGCTCCTGCTCGACGCTCACGCGACGGTCCTGCTCGACGCTCACGCGCTGCTCCTGCTCGACGCTCACGCGACGGTCCTGCTCGACGCTCACGCGCTGCTCCTGCTCGACGCTCACGCGACGGTCTTGCTCGACGCTCACGCGACGGTCTTGCTCGACGCTCACGCGCTGCTCCTGCTCACGCGACGGTCCTGCTCGACGCTCACGCGACGGTCCTGCTCGACGCTCACGCGCTGCTCCTGCTCGCGGTGTGAACGCACTCATTGATTAACAAGCACGCCGAAAAAAATACGCGCTGCTCACACGCCGAACTTGTGAAGACACAGTTCACAAACTGCATGGTTCCTGTCGATATCGGTAGTGCCCTCTTTACTCTGGAAACCAAAATGATTCCACACTTCAGCACAGAATAGAGCGGGAGCCGGTCTTTGCACGGGTTCAGCCATAGCTGTTGTTTCTAGCAAAACGTTAGGCGAGGACACTAGTGGTGCGTCTATGCATAGCCATCTAGTGGTAGGGATTTAAACACTAAATAAACGTGAACCACTGTACTCTTACCATGAATATTTTTTCTTACACCCCTAGTAAGAGCCACAGCAAGCAACTAAGACTGAAAAAGTCCTCTAGCTCTTCATTTCAATGAGAACTTCTTTTGCTACAGTATATTGTGAATATGTGACCTTGGATATGTCGCAAGGGTATATTTGTAGCAATAGCCAACAATACATTGTATGGGTCAAAATCATCGATTTTTCTTTTTTTGCCAAAAATCATTAGGATATTAAGTAAAGATCATGTTCCATGAAGATATTTAGTAAAATTCCTACTGTAAATATATAAAACATTTATTTTTGTGAGTGAATGCCGCACAATCGCGAATGAACTACTTTAAAGGAGATTTTTTTCAATGTTCCGATTTTTTTGCACCCTCAGATTCCAGATCTTCAAATAGTTGTATCTCGGCCAAATATTGTCCTATCCTAACAGACCATACATCAATGGAAAGCTTATTTATCCAGTTATTTATTCAAATCTCAATCAATTTCAGAAAATTAACCCATGTGACTGGCTTTGTGGTCCAGGGTCACATAATTGTCTTGGTGGTGTAAAACTGTGTTTTTAAGGACAACATGCAGCAAAGTAACATTCTTGATCATATTTTGGGGTTACATTTTATTTTAGACATTCTTAGTGACTATAAACCTGAACACGTATCGATCCATGACCCCAAAACCGAGGTATCAAAACACAGAAGTCATGGTTTGGTACGTACCTCGGTTTTGGGGTCATGGTTCGATACAAGTTCGGTCGTTAAAAGGTTCGGCATCAAATCCCCAATGCCAGGCTTCTTTTCCTTTCTTTTATTCCATGAGGAGACGGCGAGTGATGCTTTCCCATTTCCTTGAGACGCATAATTCTTCACTGGACTGTAGTGAGACTTCCACAACACAAATCGTCACAATACCAAATGATTTTGTCTCATTATAACAGCGGAAACATCTTAAAATACTTCGTCATTTATGGTCATACAAATAAGAGTAAGCCATCATTTGGGTCACACACAATAAAAATAAAATATTCTTTTGTTTTTGTAAAATACAGAAATGAAACGGGATGCCGCTTTCTGTGATCCTTTCTGTGAAGTTTGGTGCGCGTCACAAAAACGATTCGAAACTCAGCGTATAGGCTTCCAGCAAGTTCTTGCGTGCATCTGAATGCATCTCTTGTTTTGGATTGGTGCACAGATCGTCGTCTTCGGTTAGCAAACAGCATTGCATTACCACCGCCCCCTTCTGGACTGGAGTGTGGATCGCCTGTGATTGGCTGAATCCGTGGTCTGATTGTCCGTACCGCGACAGTTCGGGATGAATACATGTACCGCTACATCGTTGCTGGTGGTTGAGGAGATTCCCCCCTTCCCTGTAAAGCGCTTTGAGGTCCCAGATAAAGCGCTATATAAATGTAACGAATTATTATTATTATTATTACATTGTTATTAAGCAGACTAATACTAATACTCCAATGACTGCTAGTTGACATGTAATTGCAAAGTTACTAGAAGTTAGAAGAATGTCTGAAGTGGACCATTGAAATAAAGTGTTACCAAATTGTGTTTCCCGTACAACACCGTAACTCGCTGCTTCACTACTGTACTGCGATGCATCGTTGAATAAATCTACTAGCGAGTCACGACTGTTTCCCGAAACCATATAGAGTGCCGAAGTTATGACGTCACTTTGTAGGACAACTCGGACGCTATAGTGGCGCATGGGTTCCCTCGATCAAAAAGCTATGCATTTTACCCTCAGACTTTTGGAAAATCGCAAAAAATAAGATCTGTGTTCAACAAAGAGTTGTGACCCTTACACGTTTTGTCTATCAAGATAATCTTTACAAGTTAATCCAAAATGTATACATTTTGAAGGCTAAATAAAGCCGTCAGATATAAAATGATAACGGTAAAAAGTTTAAAAAACCACAAGCTGGTTATAACTGGTGTGTTTTATGTCATAGATCAAAACGTGAAAATATTTAGAGGCTTTGTCAACCACAGATCTTATTTCAGGCGATTTAGCAAAAACCCTTTCAAAAAACCCATAGACTTTAGGGCGAGGGAACCGGAAGTTCAAACCGAACTCACTTCCTGTGATATTTCTATGAACATTTCTAATGCACTTTCTGTAAAGCTGCTTTGAAACAATGTGTATTGTGAAAAGCGCTATACAAATAAATTTGAATTGAATTGAATTGAACTTCCGCGGTTTGGCCTACAAAGTGGCGTCATAACTTCGGCACTCTATTGCCGCAAATTGGTCGTTCAACCGCGTTGGTTTATGACGTCACGCACGTGGTGGAGTAATAACTTATTTTAATTAATCTGTTAGAGATCGAGTTAATGTTAGATATTTTGATATAAATTACAGACATGCATCTGAGGACTATTTCTCATTTTTCTCAGTTATTTTGCTTTATTTCCAGATTCACTCATAGTCTCGTTCTGACGCACTAGATCACGTTCACACATGCACACTCTTCAAAAACAACACTTTAGGTCACTTTTGACAAACTAAAAGACGTAAATGACATTTGTATGTACTCTAAATAAAAGACACAGGTTGCACTGAATGTCAGCTTGCTTATTTTCCTCAAGATCAGGATTTATTGAGTCCACATGTCACGCAAACTAGAAACTCTGCTTATAACCACAGGAGATCTGTCGCTCACACACACAACTCTGCGATGTTGTTTGTGAATGTTCGTTGGAACGATGGTAACACAGTTGGCTAACGATGCTTCCGTTGGCTTATTACCATAAAGTTGACCTGACTTCAACTTCTCCTGTCCAAGACGTGCCGGTAATACTTACCGATGTTTGTGCTGTTGTCACTCACTGGAGGACAGAACTGGCTTTTGTTCATTAAAATGATTTTATAAAGAAAAGTGATATTGAGGACAACTGATTACAGATTAAAACAATATTACAAAGAAAAACCTGTTTGGTTTAAAAGAGTTTAATTAGTAAAATAAAAATATATTAATAATGTAAATTATAATATTGAAATGTGAACATGTCAATGAGTCCAGCTTTAATGAATGTTAGGAATCAGCACAAAATTGTGATATATTCAGTCTAGTTTCTTTGGAAGGACACATCCTTCCAACACTGACTTCATGGTCCAAAGACCTCCGACAAGTAAATTGATGTGGTTTGGATTTTGTAATCTAAGTTTGCTAAGTGTGGTATTTCTGTAAGTCGTGTTGGTAACACTTTACTTGAAGGGGTGTGCATAAGACTGACATGACACCGTCATAATCATGACATGGCAGATGTCATAAATATGAAGGAGGCCTTATGCATGTTTATGACAACTGTCATTAAGTGTCATTCGGTCAATTATGACATTTTTAATGCAAACATGACATTGTTTGAGATGTCTTTGTTATGACAACTTGACATAAACCAATACATTATAACCTGTCAGTGACTTTGTCATGACAACTTGACATTACCAAGACAACATGAATTGTCATAAACATGACATAGCAGATTAATGATCAAACTTAAGAAACCACTTAGCTTGATGGGTTAACGTTTCATTAAACTGTCAGGTTGTTGGTTTTGACATTGGCTGTCATGAGGCCATTATAACTGTGTCATGAATGTTTTTCTTGACCTCAACTACAGTGGTACACATGTAATTTGTCATTAAAATGTCATAATGGCTTCATGACAGCCAATGTCAAAACCAACAACCTGACAGTTTAATGAAACGTTAACCCATAAAGCTAAGTGGTTTCTTAAGTTTGATAATTAATCTGCTATGTCATGTTTATGACATATTTATGACAGGTTGTGTTGTCTTGGTAATGTAAAAGTTGTCATAACAAAGACATCTCACACAATGTCATATTTGCATTAAAAATGTCATAATTAAGCGAATGACACTTAATGACAGTTGTCATAAACATGCATAATGTGTCATCATGTCATGATTATGACGGTGTCATGTCAGTCTTATGCACACCCCTTCAAGTAAAGTGTTACCATACAGCTCTTTTTGGAGAGGGTCCAGACAGGTAATAAAATGGCCTTTTCTTTGTTGGTTGTTTAGGTCTCTCGTGACAAGACGTGTCAGAACATGGTTTATTTATGAACAGGATGAACCTCATCAATGTCAAATTAAATTGTATCGCCTTCTTATAGACTTTATATTGAGGGGGTTAAAGAACACTTTGTACCTTTTAGTTCTTTCATAATGTTGTGTGATTTTCCATCTTATTGCCACCTTGGTTCCTCACCAATCTTTCCCAGGCCTTTGGTTTTCATTTCAAGGAATCGTTTACCCAGAAATGAGCATTTTGTCATAATTGACTCTCCCTCAACAATAGATATACATTTGTTTTCATCATGTCAGCTCTTTTCCGTACTACAAAGTGGATGGTAACTTAAAACCAAGCTCCAAAAATCATTAAAAAAATTAAATTTGTGCACTTGGTTCTTGAAGCCATACTTGAACATTACATTTACATTTATTCATTTAGCAGATGCATTTATCCATGGACGACTTGTACCGCACAGAGATGCATTTACAATTAAAGTTTACATTTTAAATGAAAGAATCAATATAGTAACCTGAAGTGCAGTAAAAAATAATTTAATTTACAAATCAGAAAATATGCTTGACATGTCTTTGGCTGCACTAAACCAACCAACTAGATTAAAATGCACAAATCTATGGCTTGCAAAGTGCATCCAATTTTGTCAGGATTCTGTTTGAAACTAAGGAGAATTTGGTATTTAGTCGTCATTAATCAGTCCAACAAACAGACAAGCTCTCAAAAATAGGTTAAGTTTGAAAAATTGCTTAACAATCAACCTAAATGAGCAGCGTAGCATAGTTGACTCATGGGAGAGGGTTAGTGGTGAAACTCTGAGAACAGACCCTGAAAGCACGATTCTTTAAAGGTCAGAATAAATCATGGCCACTGACACAGCGAAGCATGATAAACCTGGTATGACCCATACCATGGCGTGAATTATGAGATCCCTGAATTATGCATATGCTCTCCAAGGTTCAGGGTCCAAATCTCTGTTTAGCTGTAGACTTGCTCGTTGAAAGACCAAAACAATTCATAAACTATATCTCTTAAGTACATCTATCTTCTGTCCTCATCTCCTCAACCACGTTTGATTGGTGTTCTGGTATATTTCACAGGAAGAGTTGAAAAGAAACTGAAGGAAATATCTGTTGTTTTAGCTACTAATGTTTTCGATGCCTGGAAGGCAACCCATTAGGAGAACACTAACTACAAGATCTTTAAATGCTTCCATTAAACCTGATTTCTGTTTCCTAAATAGCTAATATAAAGATTTGCCTACAAATGAGGTTCACTATGACCATTTTACTTCCAACAGTATTTTCTTAAATGTGTCTGTGCTTCAGAATAGCCACATGTTTGACCAACAAGATCAGCCCATGCATATGTTCAACCCCAAAACAAACTCTTAAAAGCCACATGTCTTCTAGCAATGATTTAGCACAGCTTCACTGTGAAAAAAAAAGAAAAAAAATCTCTTTAAGTTAATTATTTTTGGTGGAAAAGACATAAGAAAAGCTTTAAGGTATCACTGAAAAGCTCCCACAGTGATATTCAGTCACATTTCGGATGAGAATGATATTTAAAATGAATCGAGCTCATAAATGACGCTGACTTTGCACCATCAACGCTGTTATTGAAGTGAACTGAATCAACATTGTGCTGAATAATCACTGTGAGCTGCTTTACAAACTGCTTGAAATTTGTGTTTATTGCTGTTAAGCTGCTTTGAACCAATCTGAATTGTATAAAGCGCTTTAGAAATTAATGTGACCTGACTTGGCACACTTGTCTGTAATTGTCGTGACATCTTGTTTGTTCTCGAGATTAAATCGTGAGCAAATGGCGAGTTTTGCTGAAGTTTCTATGGGAAACCGCTATCCATCTATCTTACGTGCCTTTGAAAATATCTCAACAGTGTCTCAATCTGTGCTCAGATTTGCCAAAAGCAACTCATTTAACGGCTGAACTATAGGTGCCAGAAATAAAAACAGTCATGAGCTGAGAAAAGCCAAACATACAGGAGTAACCAGAGAATGGTGAAACTGAAGTGAGAAAAAGACAGATGTAGAGTGTGTCAGCCGAGAGAGAGAGAGAGAGAGAGAGAGAGAGAGAGAGAGAGAGAGAGAGAGAGAGAGAGAGAGAGAGAGGGATCGTTCCTGAGGGGCGAAGGGGAATGTGTTTTGACATTCCCAGCGATGAGCCAGACCACTTCGCCTTTGTTCTCCTGGGTGATCTTTATCACTGCCAATTGTTCGCAGAGTTCCTTAGACTTGGATTTAAATGGCATGTGACATCCAGAGAGAGAAGAAAGATAAGAAAGCATCAAAAAATGGCGTTTGAAAGTCTAAAGAGCTGCGCACCATTTAGATACACTCTTACAGATAAAGCTTCTTTATTCGCATCTAAGGATCCAAAAAATAACCTTTTACATCAATTTCCATTGAACAAAAGTGTCTTTATAGTGGAAAATGCTTATTTAAGGCCTGTTCATAACGATAACTATATTATATCGTCTACACACTAACAGTGTTTATTATAAGTGTGTGCTGCAGTTTTGACACCTACTGCTTTAAATGATGATTGTTGGATTGATTCTAATGTATAAAGGATGCATTCTGATCATTATCGTTATAGTTGTGGTGTGGTGTGGTGTGGACTTCCCTATTCTCATAAAATTAGGACGATTATTAAAACGATATATTTATCGTTATACATGCCTTTAGACTATTTACTCTTTGTCACATGTCTGTTATGTCATGTAGCACATGTGGTGTTTTGTGTTCCTGTCTATTGTCTAGCCCCTCCCATCTTGTTATCTGATTATTGGTTTAATTGTCCCACCTGCCTTTCTCGTTACCCTCCTTGTTTGCCTCCCTATTTAGTCTCCCTGTGTTTGTAGTTCTGTGCTTGTTCGTTATTGATGTTCACCCGTGTTCTGAGTTGTGTTCTGTTCCGTGCCTGCTTTGTTCTCGTTACCTGGATTTATTTTCTATCATCATTAAATACTAATTCTCTGCATTTGAGTCCTCGCGCTTCTTTCCACAACCACACCGTGACACTCTTTTCCCGGCATGGACGGAAATTTCCGGCTTTCTGTGTTTTCACTGTTATATGGTAGGGGGCGCTATTACACATCATCTGAAAGAGTGCAGAATCTCATGATCAAAACACAGGTGAAAAAGAAGCAGAAACAAGCAATATATGTAATCATATGCATGTAAAATAACACGATCATCAACATTTAACAGCATATAAATCAAAACGGCCTAATGTTACAGAATGAAATGTGGACCCAGGACGAGCCACAGGACTGTGAAGCTTTAGGAGTGTTGATGGACTCAATCTACTCCATCTGTGTTTTGATCATCGTTCTGAATCCGATCTGGATGTAGTCTTTGACAAAACACGATTTTCTCAGCTCTTTGCTCAAAATGTTGTTTTTTAAATTAAACTTTCCCACATTAAAGTGTTTATAAAAAAGAATGCATGAAGCTATAAACAGTTTATTTTTGTTTAAAAGAAGAGCCTGTTCTTTCTTTTGATATATTGCATGTTCAGATATTCATATAATAAATTATTCTGGGGGCCATGACAATTTTGTGAAAATTACCAAAAATGCAACTTAAAAAAAAAATAATAATAATCTGGCTGTGAAAGAGGTAATATATTATTTACACCAAGGGCAAACATTTTTTATTTTCGTTCTTTGGGAAAATTATTCTTCTATGTCATTGCTTCAAAACCTTCTTTTGGAGCTTTTATTTTTAAGATCATACGGTAATGTGAGAGCTAATTCGGAGTAGCCTACGTCAGCACAAAAAGTACTTTTGGCAGTTTTGCAACACCTTAAACAACCTGAAACAGCAACTAGTCTAGAGTTTCCCTTCTGAAGTCCTTAAACCAATCTACAAATTGTCTGATATAAAAAATAAAATAAAAACACTCCAATAGGCAACCACATAATTCAAACAATGTGATTGTTGAGCCAGTGTTGTTCTGATGAGATTGGCAGTGGATGGTGGCTGGCCTGCATTTGGAGTGATGTCTTTTGGTGAGGTTTAGGAAAGGAATGCCACACTCATTCGATGAATAACAAGATCAGGCAAACTATGCAAGCCATGTATAAACAGACTGTATTACAAACAAAACAATCAGCTAGTGGTTATTGAAATATGGATTTCCAAACAAAGGAAGAGTCAAAGTGTCGAAACCTTGCCGTGTAAAGAAAATTCTCCTTGGACGCAGGGAAAAGACATCTCTGGCATCCTCCCATTGTCTTATGCATAGTCAGAAAGCGTATCCATTTCGTCGGATTCATCAGTGATGAATGTTATACAACAAAGCTGGAATGAACAAATGTCTGCAACCGGCGTCTCGGGTTGGATGCATGTGATGTTGGTTATGGTATGACTGCATTTCTGGTAATGAAGAAATGTTAATAAAAAAATGTGTTTTGCAATTTAATCTGATGCTGGCACATTGCATATAAACGTGGAGAGTCTGCTTAATCTACTCAATGTATGTTTACAGTGCACTTGACGTACTGTACAGTACCAAGATTTGGAGCCATGCTGAGGTTATGAGTCAGCAACATTTAACAGCCTTTATTATTTCAGAATATAGGCAATGCTAAAGGGTGTTGGTTTATGTTGCAACTGGGACTATATTCTCAATGCAAAATTATATGATACAATATAAAATGATGATACAAGCAGTCCTCCGAATATTTGATCCAGATCTATAATGTATTTATGGTGTTGTTGAGCACATATATTAGACCTGCATTGACTCGAGCACATGTGTGAGCATTCAAAGGCAATTAAAGAGACCGTATTATGCCCTTTCACAAAGTATTGGGTTTGGCTCTACTAGAACAGGGTTTCAAGCTTGAATGTTCATAATTTTCCATCACACCTGTCCCTAACCTTACCCGCATCACACCTGTCCCTAACCTTACCCGCATCACACCTGTCCCTAACCTTACCCGTATCACACCTGTCCTTAACCTTACCCGCATCACACCTGTCCCTAACCTTACCCGTATCACACCTGTCCTTAACCTTACCCGCATCACACCTGTCCCTAACCTTACCCGCATCACACCTGTCCCTAACCTTACCCGCATCACACCTGTCCCTAACATTACCCGCATCACACCTGTCCTTAACCTTGCCCGCATC
The DNA here is from genome assembly GCA_031834385.1 of Semotilus atromaculatus. NCBI lineage: Eukaryota > Metazoa > Chordata > Actinopteri > Cypriniformes > Leuciscidae > Semotilus > Semotilus atromaculatus. The sequence goes on from JAULUF010000049.1 coordinate 2,004,836, forward strand.
ACACCTGTCCCTAACCTTACCCGCATCACACCTGTCCCTAACCTTACCCGCATCACACCTGTCCCTAACCTTACCTGCATCACACCTGTCCCTAACCTTACCCGTATCACACCTGTCCTTAACCTTACCCGTATCACACCTGTCCTTAACCTTACCCGTATCACACCTGTCCTTAACCTTACCCGCATCACACCTGTCCCTAACCTTACCCGCATCACACCTGTCCCTAACCTTACCCGTATCACACCTGTCCTTAACCTTACCCGTATCACACCTGTCCTTAACCTTACCCGTATCACACCTGTCCCTAACCTTGCCCGCATCACACCTGTCCCTAAACTCCTTACCCTCATCACACCTGTCCCTAACTTTGCCCGCATCACACCTGTCCCTATAACCTTGCCCGCATCACACCTGTCCCTAACCTTGCCCGCATCACACCTGTCCCTAACCTTACCCGTATCACACCTGTCCCTAACCTTACCTGCATCACACCTGTCCCTATAACCTTGCCTGTATCACAGCTGTCCCTAACCTTACCCGCATCACACCTGTCCCTAACCTTACCCGCATGTCCCTAACCTTACCCGTATCACACCTGTCCCTAACCTTACCCGCATCACACCTGTCCCTAACCTTACCCACATCACACCTGTCCCTAACCTTACCCGTATCACACCTGTCCCTAACCTTACCCGTATCACACCTGTCCCTAACCTTACCCGCATCACACCTGTCCCTAACCTTACCCGCATCACACCTGTCCTTAACCTCACCCGCATCACACCTGTCCTTAACCTTACCCGTATCACACCTGTCCCTAACCTTACCCGCATCACACCTGTCCCTAACCTTACCCTCATCACACCTGTCCCTAACCTTACCCGTATCACACCTGTCCCTAACCTTACCCGCATCACACCTGTTCCTAACCTTACCCGCATCACACCTGTCCCTAACCTTACCCTCATCACACCTGTCCCTAACCTTACCCGTATCACACCTGTCCCTAACCTTACCCGCATCACACCTGTCCCTAACCTCTGTCCCTAACCTTACCCGCATCACACCTGTCCTTAACCTCACCCGTATCACACCTGTCCTTAACCTTACCCATATCACACCTGTCCCTAACCTTACCCGCATCACACCTGTCCCTAACCTTACCCGCATCACACCTGTCCCTAACCTTACCCACATCACACCTGTCCCTAACCTTACCCGCATCACACCTGTCCCTAACCTTACCCGCATCACACCTGTCCCTAACCTTACCCGCATCACACCTGTCCCTAACCTTACCCATATCACACCTGTCCCTAACCTTACCCGTATCACACTTGTCCCTAACCTTACCTGCATCACATCTGTCCCTAACCTTACCCTGATCACACCTGTCCCTAACCTTACCCGCATCACCTGTCATATCACATTCCCTTATCACATTCCCATTCCCACATTCCCTCCCATGATGAAAGAGGTGCGCTTGTTCCATGGCGCAATACTATTATAACGGCGCATTTACCAGGAGCGCTTCAGAATCGGTTCACAGCCGAGGAGATTGATGTTCTCGTCAGGGCCGTAGAAGAAAGAGAAGTGACATTGGGGATGGGACAAACCCACCCAAATTAGCTTCGGTTGTACATGCATATAATAATTTGGGTAAATGTGTAAGCTTTGTGCCTATTTTTCCCATCGTCATGGACACAACAATGATTTCCCTCGAATTTTATGTATAAATAATGTATAATTTGCAAAAAGGAAAATGCAGCTGTGTAGATGATAGAATCATCTACAGTGTGTGCGCGTTGTTCACACTCTGTATTATGACCAAGCATGCGCGCTTAAAATAGCATCTGAATGTACGCTCAACGCGCCACTGACTTTAGACTGGGTTTTTTCTGGTCAGTGGCGCAATTGTTTTCTGGAACTGCAAAATAGCACCAGGGATTGTTTGCGCGGGAACACGCCTCCTCTTTTGCGCTGAACCGCCCAGGGAGCACAAGTTCATTCTCTAGTTTGCCGGCGTGCGTCTGTGGAGGGAAAAGTCCGCTTTGCGCGGGTGCAAAATACGAATGATACACGCGTCAGTGTACAAAGTCATTTGCGCCGTGTGCAAGATAGGGCCCAATAAGTAGCTACATTGTACTTATTTTTTGATGTAAGTACATAGTACTTAAAGGAGCAGTATGTAAGAAATTTATTTCAATTAATCATAAATTTTCCCTGATATGTCACTAGACATTAAGAAATCATGTTCATTTCAAATACTTATATCACTGACAACAGTAGTCCGGCCAGGATATTGTCATTTAAAAAGTGAAGTTGCAGCCCTCAACTGATGTTGATGTTGTCATGTTGTGTTTTGGTCTGAGTGCCACCCTCTACCGATCTACCAATCACAAAGTCTGTAGTGTTGCAGCATTCGGGTTGCCAGCTCTGCTCTAGTTCCCACAGCTGCAGCTAATAACGTGTCGTAATCGGATCCTGCAGCATATCTGGCAACCTTGAGTCAGTAATTTGAAAGTGATTGCAGTACCAGTTTTGGCCACAATCTTACATACAGCTCCTTTAAAGCCACTTAATATAAAGTGGGACCAAAAAGAATACTTTTTTTACTTTCTCAGGTGAAAAGTGTGACACACATGCCAGATAGCATCTAAGTGCACGATAAATATAGGCAACAAATAGTAACTAGACATAGTCAGTTAAAGTAGTCAGCATCAGTGACCTCAGTGACCCGTGTCATTATCAGCAGAGTCAGGGCTGGTTAGTGCAGGTTGTGCTGGGTGGTCTGAGAAAACGCTGAGCTGCAGCTTTAATGTGTTTTTTATTTGCCAAACGGAACTCCGTCATTAGAGGAAGTGGGAGTCCCATTTAAGCTGCTATTAGCCGTAATGACTGTGTTTTTTTTTTCTGTTTTTTTTTTGCTCGTCATGCACGCAATTTCCTAACGTAACAGAATCCACTGGAATCCCTGCCTGCGTGCTTTTAGTGGTCTGTGGCTCATAAACAAGAACTCCAGAAAACACTCGTTCAGGGACACCTTTCGGTTTTAATGATTTTGTCGTAAGATTCCGTGTTTATGTTGCCGAAGCCCAAAGTTATTTGGCTTACTTTGCTCTATTTGTTTATTGGTGTAAATGTTCCATGTAAATGTCTCATGGAGCTTTAAAACAGAGATTAGGAAACACACTGAAACAGTCTTTTCCTCACGTCCTCTCCTCTAGGTTCACTCTGTATGCAGTGGACAGTCGTGGTAGTCGTTCGGACGCGAGTTTTGTGACCGTCCGCACGTCTTGTCCGATGGTGGATGACAGCAAAGCTGAAGGTACAGAGCCGTTCTCCTTCACTACATCCACACGTGTGAATGAAGAGATTGAGCCGCGTGACATGTCATCATCGCACCCATCCGAGGTGTCTTCATGTCTCTGTTCACCATTACGTCATCCATAGTGGCTAGAGGATTTTACTCCAACAGAATTCACAGGTCTTGTCACAGAGCACTCAAAATCGATATCAAAGTCAAAATAGGCTTACAGAAAGTTCACTCAAAGAAAAGGAAAAGTAGGACTTACCATGAAAGTCATAAAGGGTTACGCTTTATTTGGTAACACTTTATTTTACAGTGTCCTTGTTACATATGTAACATGTACTTAGCATAGTATTAACAGTAGATTATGCATAATTACATGCAACTGACCCTCAACCAAATCTTATTTCTACCCTATTTGCTCAGTACTTAGATATATAATTAGTGTGACACTTTATTTTAAGGTATCCGTGTTACAGTGTAATTACACATTTAAGTACTGAGTAATAATAACATGTACTTACCCGGGTTAGGATCAGGGTTTGGCTTAGTCAAGTCAAGTCAAGTTAAAGTTTATTTATATAGCACAATTTATACAGCCAAAGCTGACCAACGTGATTTACAAAACAGCATGAAACATGAACATGACAGACATGGGGAAGAAAAATAGAAAATTAGAACGGACAACATTCATAAAATAAATACCTAAAAAAAAAAATAAAAAAAAAAAAAACAGATACAAATTACTGATTATTAAAAGTAGGTTATAAAAGTAGGTTTTCAGCCGTGACTTGATCTAACCTGAAAAGGCAAACTATTCCATAATACAGGGCCCGCAATAGCAAAGGCAACTAAGGGTTGGTTGCATGTAATTATGCATCATTTATAGTTATTACTCCAGTAACTATGAAACAATGACACTGTAAAATAAATCGCATTAAATCGATTATGTGTTAAGAAACAATTAAAGCATGTTAGGAAATCTCATATTTAGTTCTGATTCTCTTGTGAAAACAAAGTGTGTTTAATTGCATTGAATGTGCACTTGTAGTGTACTTATAATAGAAAGTGTACTTAAAGAGATCACACTTTTCATGACACCTTCTTAACACACTTAAGAAAAAGTGCACTTTGTAATAATGTCAAAGTTCAGTCATTGTGTTTTAGTAATCCTTTAATAAAAGTACACTTAAACACTTAAGCACATGTACAGTACTTGATTATATATTTAACTGTAGAAAATTAATTTGAAGTAATTATTCAGTTCAACTGCATTTAATGCAAAAATTAAGTTGAAATTAAAAACATTGCATTCAGTTTGCACTTAAATATATTCTCTCAAAATATATTACTAATAAGTACTTTTACACAAGATTTCACAAAACACTGGCAGAATTTCATTTGTCACCAAAGATGAAAGAACAGATTTTCTTAGAATGTTTCTTTGAAAACTACTGAAGTTTATTTCTGCAACGGAATAAAAATCTACAAAAGGTCATTTTTCTCACAATTGCAAGATATAAAATTGCAATTGCATGTGATTAAGTCAGAATCGTGAGATATAAACTCTCAAATTTTCAGAAATTCGAGTTTATATCTCACAATTCTGACTTTATAACTCGCAACTGCGCTTTTACATCTGGCAATTCTGAGAAAAAGTCAGAATTGCAAGATAAAAATGTGCAATTACCTTTTATTATTATTTGTATTCAGTGGCGGAAACAAGCTTCCAATAGACTAGAGACAGTTCAGTTTGTGTATGTCAGACCTTCTTTCTCCTCAAACAGAGATCGCAGATAAAGTGTATAACCTGTACAACGGCTACACCAGCGGGAAGGAGCAGCAGACGGCCTACAACACCCTGATGGAGATCGCCCCGCCACTGCTGTATCGCGTGCAGCACCACTACAACTCACACTACGAGAAGTTTGGAGACTTTGTGTGGAGAAGTGAGGATGAACTTGGACCCAGGTGAGGAAGAGGATCCAGTCAATGCTGCAGTCGTTCTCTGCATCTCCCAGTCTTTGCTAAACACACTCTAATCTGTTTTAATCAGATCTTTATGACAAGAGACAATAGCACACTTTTCAATTTCACAAAAAAGAAAAGAAAAAAGTGTCCGAGAGATTCAGTGTACTTCAGGCTGTTCTCACTGAGTGCCAAAACCAGATCTCATTCAGCTACAGTGTGAACGCAGCCTTTGTGGATTTTAACCATTAGTGGATTATATTGATATTTATGACCCTTGTAAAAACGAAGTGCACTATTATACTTTAAAAGAATATACTAAAGTGAATATATACGAAGTCTGCGGATGCTTAATTGCATGTTAATTGCAATTACATAAAAGGTTATACTTTTGGTAACACTTTATTTTTCAGTGTCCTTGTTAAATATGTTACATGTACTTACCATAGTAATAACAGTAAATTATGCATAATTACATGTTACTGACCCTCAGCCAATCCTACCCTAACCCTATAGTAAGTACATGTATAGTTGCTTAATATTACTCAGTACTTACATTTGTAATTACACTGTAACAATGACACCTTAAAAAACGTGTAACCCTTTCTTTTAAGGTGTCCATTTAACAGTGTAATTATGCATTTAAGTATTGTGTAATAATAATGATCATGTACTTGAGGGTTATTTGCATGTAATCACGCACAATTTATAGTTATTACTACAGTAACATGTAACGTGTAACAAGGACACTGTAATATAAAGTATTACACATGAAAATCTATTATATTTTCATTTATATTACATGCATTTAGCTGAACTTTATAGTTCTTGTTTCATCCACTTAAGTACTTTATATATTTGAAATATATAGTGCATTGCCGAAAGTACAAGCTTGTATGGTAAACTAAAACTTACAGTATATGTCATGTATTCATATATATTCGTAATTACACATTTTTAAGTTGCCATTTAGTGAATTTAAAATATGATCTTTAAATGTAATATCAAACAACACACAGTTAAAAATATAATCAAGTGCTTGTTAGTTAACACATCAAAATAAGTGTCCTTTCAAATATGATGCTATAAAACACATTTTAAAGTCTAACTTAAGTGTAAAACTTAAACTAAAAGTGTACTTAAGTGTCATAGTCATGAAAGTGTACTCTCAGTACAATTAAGTGGCCTCTTATTTATTTATTTATTTATTCAATACACTTAAGTGCACTTATTCACAAGGGGAACTACACCTGTAAGAACTGATTTTATACTGTACATACACTTAAATTACTTTTGGGTCATGTTTTTGATTGAAGCACTTCTCAAATGTGACCCTGGATCACAAAAGCAGTCACATGTCGCACAGGTATATCTGTGGCAATACCATAAAATACATTGTATGGGTCGAAATTATGAATCATTAGGATATTAAGTAAAGATCATGTTCCATGAATATATTTTGTAAATTTCCTACCGTAAATATATATAAAAAATATTTTTGTGAGTGAATGCAGCACAATCGCGAACTACTTTAAAGTAGATTTTCTCAATGTTTTGATTTTTTTGCACCCTCAGATTCCAGAATTTCAAATAGTTGTATATCGGCCAAATATTGTCATATCCCAATAAACCATTCATCAGTGGAACGCTTATTTATCCAACTTTCAGATGATGTATACATCTAAATTTCCAAAAATTGACCCTTGTGACTGACTTGCAACAATGAAGTTAGTTCTGATGGAAGAGGCTACTTGAGTGTTGTTTAAGAAAGTCAAGTCAAGTCAAATATATTTATATAGCGCTTTTCACAATACAGATTGTATCAAAGCTGCTTCACAGTATCAATCAAAACAACATAACAATGTTTGTTTATTACTGGAAAAAAGACATCCAAGTTTGGTAGAGCTGATCAATGGTATGATTAATTTGAATATCCCCAACTACACGAAAGTGTTGGTTTTTATGGAACAGCCTGTATATTTTTAAGCAAAGCATGAAGAGGACGTGTGCACAGTCCCTCACACGGGCCCCTGGTCTGAGGCCATCAGGAGGTTGCCATCCTAAACTCTCTGTGAATGTTTGTGTAATCTGTGCGCTGGCAGAACTAGCAGGAGGAATGAAACAGAGACCACCAATTACAGCTCGCTTTCCCTTTGTGTAAGGATCCAATAATCTTTATGAATATCAACACAACGATAAAATATTGGTGGAGCAGTAAGTAATGACTGTCCTAAAACAGGGCACATGTTTCATACAAATTCCTTCAAAACCCATTTTCATCACATTTTGAGTTAAAGATAAAAATAGTATTGGTGAGCAGACACAATTTTATAATGGACTGTGTAGTTTTACCACATTCAAATCTTTGTTTCTTTTTCCCCATTGTATCCATTAATAAAATTTTATTAATAATGGCATTTTATTATAAAAAATATTCATATATTCTAATGATGTCAAGATACAGTAACACTTTATACAGAAAAGCAATTGCTACTGTTATTTTTCCTTCTTCACATCATATTTTTAAGGTTAAAATAATTTGAGTCGTGGATGTTATTTTCTTGGGCCTTTTTATTGTTTTGACATTTGAAAACCTAAACTAAACTGAAAATAATTTGGCCTTAATCTTCGTCAATTTCCCTTTGTGATTGTTTTCTGCATGTTGGATACCACACTGGCAATGATTGTCAATTACACTAAAAATGTAAATGATTATTGCAGCAATGCATGAAAATGGCCGTCCCAGGCTCATTGGAAATACAGTACTTGCCTGCTTTGAGGTTCTGTCATGTATTATTTCCAATGATCCTGGCTTGAACTCTTCTTCACTTTTTCCATTTCTTCTTCACTTGTAAGCAACTCCGATCATCACTCTTCGCACACTACGCTCCTCCCACCTGGACACTATTTACCTTTTCCGGCTACAACTGAGTTCCCACGGGACTTCAGCGCGAGACCACAGCTTGCCGTCTAAAACACTATTTAGGTGAATTTAAACAATGGCTAAGTTGCTAAACGCATCTTGTTCACATGTAAGGCCCCTGTTCATGTTGGACAGACATTTTAATTGCATTTTGTGTCTGTTAAGAGGCACAAAAACGCTCTTTATGTTATGCCCCCATAGCTGCCGTTTTAGCTGAGTGGGAGCTGGGCATTCGCAGTCGCAAGCACCAATCCGGTTCATTATTTTTTTTTTTATATAGACAGTACTCACAAAGGTATAACGATCAGGATTAACTTAAAAATTGCCCGGAGTTCTCCTTTAAGCAATGGCCCTGAATATCAACATTGTGGCAACGCTGTAACAATCTTCACCACACAACGTAGTTATAGCAACCTTTTGACCATGTTGTTAAAAGGTTGGGTGTGTTGTACCAACGTTCTGTGTTTACTGGGTAGTTATGCGTGAACAGCGGCAGTATATTCGTACAGTGTGCACATGTCAAAAAAAAACTATTCGGATTTGAAGCTTGTGACCATAGACTGTAAAAAATATGGACAAAGCGTCTGTGACGTCACCCATAGACTTTCTGAAGAACGGTTTTGAGGCCGTTTATAGGGGGTTATGGGCGGCGCCATCTTGGATATATTTCAATACAAATGTTCAGGAAGGATCCAGAGGTGGTCTGATGTGTGTGTCAGATCATGACCGAGACGTCAAGTTTCAGGAATTCCACTCGGCGCAGCCCGTTATCAGCTGTCAATCAAAGTTAACCACGCCCTTATTTGTCATACATTTTATATCTAAATACGATCTAAACTAACGAGTTAGAAAAAAATTCACCCCCCTCACAGTCGTCAGGCACTCGGAACCTATCGAAAAATACAATAAAAGTCCATGGGACCAACCTGTAAAAACATTAATTTATGCTGTGAAAACGGACATTTTAAAATGGGGGTCTATGGACATTTGCTCCCTTTCGGGACCGGCTCCTAGAGGAGTTTAGATGTATTGCAGTTTTTCGTATTTCCGGGTAGGCTTCATTTCTCAGATTAGAATGTTGCCGCTTGATTGTGACACATAAACGCACACATCAACCCGATTACTATATTCATCGTTCATGTAAACACCATGTTGGGATTCATAAATCGGATTGATTTCATGTGGATTGGACCAAAAGTCGTCCATGTAAAGGTACTGACCGCTCTCTGTCCCCCACAGGAAGGCTCATCTGATCCTGAGGCGAACGGATCGGATCAGTCTGTTCTGTCGCTCGCTCCTCCGCAGTGGCTTCATCCAGAGCCGGACCGAGAGCGTCCCGTACATGCTGTGTCGCAGTGATGACACGAGACCCGGTGGCACTCTATGGCACAGTTCACTTCACGAAACCCGGCTAGCCTGTCTGGAGAAAGTCATATCAGTGCAACGCAACATATACGGAAAGTCAAAATTACGATGAGACTCGACCTTCTCTCTTATGGTCTCACGCTTATGGCTGTTCTTTTTTCTAAATCCAAATGACTTTGAGACTGTGAGAGGAGGCTTTGTCGTTTCTTTTCTTTTCTTTGTGGAGTTTTCCAAATTCAGAGAGCCTCGGAATGATTTATTATCCTTTTTTTTTGTTCTTTTTTTTTTGTGTCTCTTGCAAGGACATCACTACTGAAGGACTATTTATGAATGTAAGAATACAACTGCATGGTGCTGCAGAACTCCAAACCAGGTTCCCTGATACTCATTTTGCAAACATATCTCTTGGAATACTTAGCCAAGCAAGACGAGAACATGATCTCTCTGTGGTTTACACAATTAATTGAGAGAACTGACTAAGAATATTGTCAGGGTCACAAAAAAAATGCTTTTGAGAACAAGTATAGTCCTGTCGTTCACACATATTATATTTAGCCGAAAGAATGTTCCTTTACAGTGTCCAAAGAAATGAAAGGCCAATCAGACCAACAGATTTCATCAAAGTGAATCATCTAATGTATTTGGCAAAGGGTTGCGGTACGAAAGAAAGCAGAATTGTGCAGAACTATTCTGTAAATGATTGTCTGGGAACAATGTGTGTTTGTTGAAAACACAGTTGAAGAAATGGTAAGAACTTTGCCTCAACACATTTTCAGTAAGTAAGTTGCTATATTACATGCTATATTCATTGTGATAGATAATTATGCTATTGTACATACAATTGTAAATGCAGTATGTAATAAGTGAATATGATTTTTTGTGTGTGGGGGGTGGGGTGGAAGGAAGGGTCTATTAAATATGTATATAGAATCTCAAGAAGTTTTCTCAGTTTTATCTAAAATATGTGAAGGATCAATTAAATATTGAAAAATAAAAACCTGTTACACTAGCTCACGGCAATCTATGTTGTAGAACACAACTCCTGCTGCAGAATCTGTAAGATGAAGGGGAAAACTCAAATTACACTGTTCAGAAGTGAAAATATCCATAACTTATGCTGTTGCCTCTTGAACATCTTGTTTGCAGCATTTAGGGATAGTTGTCTTTGAGTTCCTTGATTGCCTTAAAGGGATAGTTCACCCAAAAGCTAAAAGTATGTCACCATTTACTCACCCTCATGTTGTTCCAAACCTGTACGAGTTGCTTTCTTCTATCGTACACAAAATAAGATATTTTGAAGAATGTTGGTAACAAGACAGTTGATGGACCCCATTGACTTCTATATTAGGAAAAAAAAAATACTATAGAAGTCAATGCTGGGTGCCATGCATCAACCCTTTAAAGGGGCTATATGTAGTTTCAGTTTGCAAGTTTCAGATTGCAACCAATTTTCACAAGAGCGCTCGTGCTCGAACTCATAGACAATACCGTTTATTACGCAAATATCTCGGCGAATACTCTACGGATTCGGCAAGCGCCGAGCTCGTTGGAACCGTCTAGTCGAGCTGAAAGGAACCATATAAGTTGCATAATTTTTGGTGGTGTTTTCGTGGAGATATTAGCCGAAAACCATCGGGCACGCTGCAAAATTGCGGACGCCGGTGACATCACGATCTCAGAAGAAAATCGTTCGTATCTCTGGAACGCGAAGACCCAGAGAGCTCAAACTCGGGGGTGGAGGTCCCAGGGGGAGCCTTTCCCGAACGCTGGAGTGGCGGGCCCCGGGGACGCCCCCTACCTGATCGCCATTCGCCGGGACCCCCGATTTCGAACGGCTGTAACTCGGGGACCCGGGCGAGTTGGACCTCAGGGGTGGGCTCGTTTAAAAGGCCCCATCCAGCACTACGAACAATTTGAGTCTTGGGAATATTGATCAAAGATTGACTGAAATATAAGCCGAAAAATGTGCGGTTTTGACCGGACATAACTCCCTGACCGTCTACAATAGACTATATAAAGGAGAGAGGCTTCACATAGAAATAGGAATACTGGCCTTCAGAGGTAATAGCAAAACCTGACAAGTGGATCATTATAATGTGTGATTACAACCCCTTCACACACAGGCAATAAATAAGGATTAATTGTAGTAGAAAAGTTACATATAGCACCTTTAAGTGGTAAAACTGGTTCTCAATGCCCTTGGTCCACTGTCATTGAGAGAGAAGTCAAATGTGTAAAGCACGCAAGACAACCAAAGGTTTTAAAGGACTTTAGGACTGACCAATGAATCAGTGTCGAGAATAAAAACGAGCAAAGTCGTCGAGACGGCTGTTACCTGAGCATCTTACATTTCATAACAACATGAGCCAGAATGAAGAAAGCAATCAGCATGATTCACAATATTCAACTGGTAAGCAATCATTGCTTTGTTTAAGCTTTGTATATCTGCCGTTCTAGTTTATGTTCCTCCTTTCGAATGACGAATATAGACTATTGATTCCTGCTGATACACAGTTAATGCCATACATTCAGGTGCATAACACATGGGAGTCGGATGTATTTTCATTGGTGTGTTCAAGCTTTCGTTGCCGCTAGTTCTTTGTTGTCGGCTTGGTGTGTCCCAGCCTTACATCTGGAATAAGCATAAACACAATAAATATGCACAACTTAACATGCAAAACATAATGTACTTAGTAAATACCAGTTATTTTCACATGCATGTGTTGAATCATTTGAAATCTCTCAATGCGACTGGTACAAACGTCTCGTTGCCACAACAGCAGCATACATAATTAATATCTGAGAGTTCAGGGATATTTTGCTTACTGTAGATGGTGTCTTTCATGTAAAATGACCTCCTGTACCCTGTGTGAACTCATAGGGTCCTGTTTATTTATAACTTCCAATTATTAGTTCATGTCTTCATTTGAAGGATACAAATTTTGATCAGAGTACTTAAGGAAAGCAAAAGGGTTGAAGGAAATTTGTAACCAACTGAACTCAACTTAGCATTGTTTCTTCTAAATTCCTCTTCCTTCCTTAGCCATTTGACTTAAAGGTAGGGTTGGTAGAATCTTTCTAAAATACTTTTTTCCAAAAAAATTTAAACTGTCTTTATATATCAATGCATAATTAAAATGTAAGAACTCTGGAAAATAAATGATAAAAATCGAGTGTCTGTAGTCCTCTCAGGACTGTAATAAACACAGTTCATTATTCCATTCGGGACGAATGAAATGATTGGCTGGGGCGACTGTCACTCTCCCTCGCTACCATGACTACCAACTCTGCTGATACAGGATCAGCCCAAAAGCGCGCACACATTTGAATACGCAGGGAAGCTAGTAATAACAGTTATGGCAGAGAAAGAACAGTCAAAATTCTCTGCATATACAGGCAGCGAAGGCAAACAAGTTAAAAAAAGGAAGACAGTATTTGAAAAGGCTATGAACAAAAAGTCTTTGGATAAATCAAGAAATAGTACGAGTCAATATCGGCGTGGCTTTCCAGCGGTGGCGACAACTGAGGGATCTCAAGGGGCTTAAAAGTGACTCCATGGTGGCTTTATTTCTGCTGGACAGGTAATCTTGCTGTTTTCATTTTGATGGCATTTCGTTTTTCATGAAGCATGTATCACTAGCACAGGTAGCTACCTAATATAGCTACCTAACGTTACGTAGCATAACTAACGTTACACTGGCGTAGCTATGACAGTGTAACTTTGGTGTCCACTGGTATAACTTACTGTTAGCGAGCCAGGGTTGAGATGATAAATAATCAATAGGCATATCTGCTGTTGAGAGCTGTTTTTTTGTTTTTATTTTGCCAAATCTAACTTTAGGTTAAAAAGTTTAGGGGATCTATTTTTATACCTAGCTTTACCCTATGCCTAAACTTTGTTCCTATGTTCACCGGGAACGGCAAACGTGTATCAACGAATGAGCTATTTATAGCTTTGCCTTATATTGAGTTTGATTCGGTTACGAGCAAGTAAAATATTTTAAACTTTACCAGTATCGCTATGCAAGCTTGATAGTGAGTACTAACAGCCATGTTAGTTGTTTATATTCATACTGATAAAGTTAGTTATTTTATTATTGTGATTCTGACATGATGTCACTATACATGCACGGCGCTCCTCTCCGCTCGGCTCTGGTAAACGCGTCCGACTCTTCCAGCTGAGCGAGCGGTCGTCAGCGCGCGTTCATGTGTTTTGGGGGCGTGGCTTTGGAAGGAGCCGAGAAGGGAGGGGGTGGGAGTTAATGGAATAATGAGCTGTGTTTATTGCAGTCCTGAGAGGACTACAGACACTCGATTTGTATAATTTCTTTTCCAGAGTACTTACATTTTAATTATGCATTGATATATAAAGACAGTTTCAAATTTTTTGGAAAAAAGTATTTTAGAAAGATTCTACCAACCCTACCTTTAAGTTGAACAAAAGTGACTGAACATGTAAATATCATGCAAATAGTAGAGGTGTAATGGTAAACATAAGTTTAATGAAATGGCACAATATGATGGTTACTTGGCGAAGCACACAGAGCCGGATAAGTGCACGATCCAACATGAGATATGCTTTATATTAAGTGTTTTAAAACTAAATCATACTGTATATGACCATAACCATAACCATAGCAAGCCACGTTGTTTGCTGAGGAAAACACGTCTTAAACGCATTAAACAACACATGTGTCTGACAGAAGTCTGACAGCTGTCAGAAGCATATTGTTTAATGCGTTTGAGACGTGTTTTCCTCCGCGAAAAACGTACATCTTACGATTGTATACTTGTCTGGAAATTTTACAATTCATGCAAGTATTTCCATTTCAGTGCATGCATGCCAAATAGACAGAGTGGGAAAGAATGGGAGTGCAATAATTATAATCTTATTGTAAAATATGTTGCTGACGTATTTTGCATCCAAAGTGTAAGGTCTTCGAATCTCTTCCACCAATTTCAACAGAAGCATAAAATGAAGTTGATCTTGCTTCTGAATTAAGCAATATTGACAGACTGACATTGTTTGTTCAGTAAACCACTGTTAAAACATTGCCTTTGTTTTCCTGCTGTACTGAAAACATACAGAAACGTGACTCCACAACCGAGGTACATCCCAAACCGTAAAGTAGTCCCCCATATGCATGTAGTAAACCCAGTAGAACGGCCCTTTAGTTATTAGCAAGCATGAGGCAGGAAAACTTAATGGTTTTAGTTAACATTTTTGTGTACAAACCTCACGGGATATGACTGGGAGATCCACATCCATCAAAGAGGGCAATGTGAGACTCTCTTAAATTCAGTAACTAGATGTGAGGAGGCGATCGGTTTAAAGACACTAGTAGATTTGTCACAGGAGAGAGCGTAAGTGGTAGCGTTGCAATCGTCAGTCAGATTACATGAGCATGTTCCTCTCAAACTTTAAAGAACTGCATTTGTTTCCTGGATGTAGTTCAATATGCCTCAGCATTATGTTGTTTTGATGATTGAGGAACCATACAAATGTGTTGTACTAATCTATACATGGGAGTAAATGCTAAAGCTAATGTCGCACAGTTTATGGCTGCTCTTAGAGAATAAGCGCAAGAGTGACAAAGTATTTCCCCGCCACAGAGAATTTCCTGGAATCCATGTTTTCACTGTTATATGGTAGTGTTATATGTTATATGCGCTATAATGAATCTTATGAAATATTAAAAACATCTCTGGATCAAAACCCTGGGGAAAAAAAGCAGAAACAAGCAATAAAAGCATTACATATGCATATGCATTAAGTCTTTGATAAAAAAACTCAATTTTCTCAGCTTTTTGTTAAAATCTTTGCTTTTTTTTACAAACTTAAATATGTGTTGATAAAGGAATGCATGAAGCTAAAATAAAATGTTATTGTTTGTTTGTTTGTTTGTTTGTTTGTTTGTTTGTTTGTTTATTTGTTTAAAAGCAGAGGGTCTGTTCTTTCTTTTGATATATTGCATGTACAGATATTATTCTGGGGGCCGTGAAGGTTTTGTGAAAATGAAGAAGAAGAAAAAAATGCCAGAGGCTGCTGGGAATTTTTCTAAAAGACGAAGGCAGGGAAAGAGTTAATTTTGCGTCGTCTTCTCTTTCTATTGAGAGATCCATCTTAAACTTGAGACTTCTCTGTCTATCATCATGAAACCTAGTGATCAAGCCCTCGTAAATTTAAATTGCTCAAGATTAATTTAGAGGCTCAAATATACACCTCCTTTTTCAGTGCACATTCTCATTCAGTGATTGATCTTTACGGAGACACTAAAGGGTTATATGACTGAAAAAAAAGGTAAGAGATCAGTCATTTTCAGTTGATCCAAGTTCTTGCTTCTCCAGCCATGCCAAGTCTGTGTGTTAAGAGAAGAAATATCTATGGTCTGTTTCTCATTGTGAAGCATCTCAGGGACCAAAGCAGTGGGTTTTCCTTAATCAGACTTCCACTTTCTGTTGTGAGTGAAAAATATATAATATATATATATATATATCACATCTAGCTGGTCATTTCACTGGAAGTAGAAGGCCATCTGGGTAGTTTTTGCCTACTGGACATACTTTGGCATACTGTTTTTCACATACTATATAGTAGAGAAGTAATAAATGTTCTATGCATTGTTAGATTATTCTGCTCGCATATACCAGTGGGTTTCAACCCTGTTCCTGGAGACCAAGTTACTAGCATGTTTTAACAAAATGGTAGCATGCTTTAGCACGTTCATAATGTTTTAACGAGCTGCTAGTGTGTTTTAGCTTTGCTAATATTCCTGACGTGTTTTAGCATGTTAGCATAATTTAACATATTGCTAGCATGTTTTACCACATCACTAGCTTGATTTAACGCATTGTTTTTAGCATGTTGTTAACATTTATTATGGTTCAGCATGTTAGCATGTGTTAACACATTAATAATGTTTTAATATATCGCTAACATGTCTCTTATGTTTTAGTATGTTAACGTTAACATAATGTTAACATGTTTCTAACATGTTAGCATGTTAACACATTGATAACGGTTTAACATGTTGCTAACATGTTCTTTATGTTGTAAGCATGTGTTAACACAATAATAAGGTTTTCGCATGTTGCTAACATGTTTCTTACGTTCACATGTTTACACATTTGCTAAAGTGTTTGCATGTTGCTAACATGTTTCATATGGTCAAAGAGTGGACGATACCACAGAGTAGTTACCAGTGCTTTATTTATACACAATACATGACGGAGAAATAGTCATTAATTTTTCAAATAGTGATACATCAGATATGTTTGCAGTAATCCAGAGCACCAAAATATAACTTTACAATAAGATTCAATTTGTTAACATTAGTGCATTAAACAACAGCTTATTAAAACAATTGCAGTTTTCTTTTGTTGATATAGACTATACTGTTCATTGCTAATGTTTTTTTTTTTTTTTATAATATATTAGCTAATGTTAATATACACCACTGTAAATGTATTATACATAGGAATGAATAAAAACCTAGATTAATACATTCTGTAAAACTGTCATTGTTATTTCATGTTAGCTATTGCATTAACTAATGTTAACATATATGACTGTATTGTCAAGTGTTACCCCAACAAACAAGCATCTCACAACATATATTATCTATGGAAATGTGTATGCATCCTAAAATGCATCTTGTTTCTTGAAGATCGAGATATCAGATATATGTGTGAATTCTGATGGAAAGACATCAACTCTATCCACACTAGTGACATACTGGATAGAGTTATACATTTTGTGTATGAATCAAGCAAAGGTCAAATATTGACAGAATTTTGGTCATAATTTATTAGCAATGTGAGGTCAAGAGCAGACATGGCCAGCATCACCATCACCAAACACAGATGGGTTTAACAGGCACAAACACATCCGTTTCAAGAGCGTTTAAAACACTGGCTGAAATGAAAGGACACTTGAAGTACAAGACATGATGTGTATGGCGCATTTCAAATTTAAATAAACGTATCGTTGTCTAATGAATCTCTTTAAATATACAAGGCAATTTTACTGGTGCACTTTTTCACATCACTATTTACATCTTCATAATTGAGACATTAATATTAAACCGTTATAAAACTCTCGATACAATTCCATTTGTTTTTTTCTTGTTTTTTTCTTTCACACCATCCAACCAACTTTTCAAAGAAATATATGTCAACTTTGAGGACTCCCAATAGCGAGCGCTAGTCAGGGAAACTGACTCTGACTCCGGGAACGCTGATGTTTTGCTGTGTTTGTCCATATTTCGACACCTGGACGAACACATCGACAGGCCAGAAACAGAAATACGTTTTCTTCGCCTGTCCCGTGCTGATGCATGTGAGCTCTGGATGTTTCAGATTTAAAGAAGTTGATTTTCATTTTTAAAACTGCAAGATATGTCATGATCCCATTCTCCTTTATGCCATTGAATAAATGTACTGTGTTAACAAACAATTACATACATATACAACATAGAAGTTACAATCATGTCTCGACTGCATTAGTGGCAGTATTTCCAGAGTGACATTCTGTGACAAAAACACAAGACTTTTTTTTCTCTTAAATGACATTTTGTTTTCTATTATTTGTTGCAAAAAAAAAAAAAAGAGATTATTGAATATATTGTATATTGTATTTGTTCTTCAACTTTAGCAATGGATAAAAGAATAAACAAAAGAAAAATAATACAAGAGCCCCTATAACTAAATTTTACATTTATAAGACCATTGTACAAATAACTTACATAATAAAAAATATAACTTACAAAAGTATAACACTCTTAATAAATAGTTCTACTATGTACACTACTATATGTTGCTAATAGACGCAAATCACTAAAATATGGAAGCAGCAAACATTACAGGCATGAGGTACAGCAAGAAATCCTATGCATACAGTAGTGTGTGTGTGTTGAGTGTGCGTTGTGTGTAGTATAGTGTGTGTGTGTGTGTGTGTGTGCGTGCATTGTGTATAGTGTAATGTAGTGTGTTGTGTGTGTGTGTGTGTGTAACATCCCACTGAAAACTTCATTAAACAAGCCAACAGACAGTTTTAGACCTGCACGCTTTGAGGGATTGGAGACGCATGAAAATGAGGATTTGGTGTAATTCCACTCTGGTGTTTGTGATCGCTGCTTTGCACGCAGTGATGGAGAAACATATAACAAGTGTGAGAAGAGTGAGAAAATGCCTAAAAAAGGAAACCTCGGGCAGTTGGCCAGTGCATTTCTTCAGCATTAAAAATAAAACGGAAAAAAGCATTGTCTGACAGGCCTGTCCGTCACAAGCGCTGTCAGCGAGTTGGCAAGTTACTTGATGTTCGTGTTCATTTGGCAACGTGGATGCTGATCAGTTTTGCTGTCCATCTTGGCAATAAATGCTGAATATTGGTCTCTTGAGTACAGTTACATAATTTCAGGTATTTGTTTTCCCAAGAATATATAATAAAATCACAAAATCTTCATACATTATCCCTATTATAATTTCTGTACTCTCGTGCATCGTATAGTATTTGCTTTTTTCTCTCTGTGAACTATTTCCTACACTTGTTTCATCTTTGGGTGCTGTAGTTCCTTAATAATATTAATAATAAATCCTTCAACCTCATTCATGAGATGGCTGATTAAACAAACAAACAAAAAACAAAAAAAATGCTAATACATAAAAACATACATACATACAATGACCCAATTAAAGACTTATTTTCCACACATAAATATTAAAGCCAGTTTTCCATGATCCCAAACGCTTGTTCTGACAAGGCATTTAAATCCAATAAAATTGTGTCCATGTGTCACATTGCTCTGCTGTTTACAATAAAACCAGACGTGAAGCAAGTGGAACCACAATAATCATCAGTAATCAGAGGCATATGATAATATCATACAGTAATAAGGAACATAAAACACCACAAACACATTCCCTCACAATTTGTCCTCCCTGTCCCAATTTGCCTTTCGTTCAATGAGTTGCCCAAAGTGCAGCAACTGAGGCCAATGACACGAATACTGACTACTGGTACATACGATTATTACTTATTATTATTAATTTCTTTTTTTGTCTTTTTCATTTTATCGTTTCTTTATAAATATGAATGACTGCACCTGTGACACTACAAGCACAATAAAAAGAAACTATTGACTTCTGCATCTCATGGTGAAGTCTTTATGCCAGACATATGAAGACTTGATAATAAACGCATAAAAAAATTATATGGTTGTTTTACTTTCTTCCTTGTGTTGCTTCCATTTTTTTATTATTTTTTTTAATTAATTATAAATGTCAAAGTTATTTTTACTTTAACTACCATATCTACAATTGCACAAAGTGATGCTCATTATTAAAACATTAGGCAAAATAATCCTAAATGTTTTAGCATGTTTTCCATGCCAATAAAACAGCCGTGAAAAGTTTTTTAAGGGTCCAATATTCAAGGAGCCATTTTCTTCAGCCTTGGCCCGATCGCACTAAATTCATAACATTAAGGATAGAGGACAAACCTTATCAGAAATAGTTGTTCAGTAACACTTGACAATAAGTTTCCAAATGTTGTATCTGTAACAATGAACAGCTGTATTTTTGATCAACTTATGTTATCAAAGATGAACAAATACTCAGTCCCTCCAGGATTTCACGATTTTTTTGTGTGATTTTTGCGATCAAAATGACTGATTTTGTGGTGGTAATTTCCAGAAATTTTTATATTTTATAATTAGGACATCACATTTACCATAATAGTATTATGTCAGATGCAAAATAGTCATACATCACACAAATCACAAACAAAATGCATAAAGCTTGTTTATTTTGGTCTAATCAAATTCTCATCAAATTAACTTTTAAAACAACCTTAATTTTTCTTCCTGACCTATGTAAATATTAACATTAATTTTAGTTGCTTGATTAACATTAACAACACTGACAACATCAGGTAAATTAGGTTACTGTCACTTTAAGACCTACTACAGTAATGACAAACATCCCAATCAGTTATTACTGATTGACCGTTTTACGTAAATACTCGCCAAAATGAATATTTTGAAGTAATTGTGGCTATGTGTATTTGTTCAAGCGCTATAAAGAGAATTCAATACTCTAACGCTGACAGGCGGTGGCACGCAGTCACACACACACACACACACACACACACACACAGGTTTGTTTTTGTGATTTATGAGGACATTCCATAGGTGTAATGTTTTTTATACTGTACAAACTATATATTCTATCCCCTTACACACACACACACACACACACACACACACACTGCCCCTGTCCCTAAACCTACCCATCACAGGAGACATGCTGCATTTTTACATTTTTAAAAAAACATTGTTTTTCATGTTTTTTAAGCTATTTGAAATATGAGGACTCATGCAATGTCCTCATATATCACGTGTAAGTTGTAATACCAGTGTAATATGCATGTCATTATACACATTTGTGTCCTCATATATACACACACACACACACACACGTTTCTGACAGACCGCTCACAGACATCAAACATCGTATCCATGTAAAAATGCATTGAAACTTTAATTAAGCTAGAGATATTTTCAATTGGGTGATTATAATTGAATATTTTGTGAGGTCTTTTTCATTTTTGTGATTATTTTGCGGTTAAATTAGGAATTATGCAGGATCGCAAAAAAATGCGACATTTTGTTGATTTTGCGTTGTATTCAGCGGTCGCGGAATCGCGAAAAATTGGAGGGACTGAATACTGTTTTGTTAGTTCATGTAACTAACAGGACCTTATTGTAAAGTGTTATTAGTTGCTCTGCATAAGCGTGAAGTTTTGTGAACTTTCCAGCAGAGGAATACTACAATAACTTCTTACTTTACCACGTGTCTCAAGATTATGGCATTTTGAACGAACAGCCATTACAAGGGGACATCCATATCTCCAGTGGTGTCGAAGCCAGTCCTGGAGAAACTATAGTTTCACAGACACTGAAACTATAGTCTTCAGGAGCCGGTCTGACACACCACACACACGTGGAGATTCACAGACACTGAAACTATAGTCTTCAGGAGCCGGTCTGACACACCACACACACGTGGAGATTCACAGACACTGAACAACTAGACAAACTTTTTAAGGCCATGAGGGGAAGAGGTCTGTTTGAAGGAAACGTTCACAGTTGGTAGCCAAAAAAACTATGTGTTTATATATTTACACTGCCGGCAAAAAAAAAAGGTCTGGAGTCTGTGATTGGATCATTATTGCAGTGAGTATTATGTTTTAGCATGTGTATGTTTGCCAATAGTTTTTTTTAACTCTAATTGATGGAGTGTGTAACTGTTCATTTTTCAAAGTGCTGGATTCTTGCATTGTTAATACAAGATATTGACCAAAAATGTATGCACCTCATTTACTTCCATCAATATTTGGTCAAGATCTTGTATTGTCAATGCAAGAGTCCAGCACTCTGTAAAGTCTCCTTCAGCACATCACAAACACTTTCAAAGAATTCAGATTCAGGTGTGTAAATGATTCTTCATGTTCCTCACAACCATTCTTTCACAATCTGAGCCTGATGAATCTTGAAAATGAAATATGGCCATGATGTGTCTTGAAGAAATGAAAAGCTACACACTTCATCAATTAGGGTTAGAAGAACTCTTGCCAAACATATAACATGCTAGAAACATAATAATCACTGCAATAATGATCCAATCATAGACTCTTAAGCAACTTCTTTTTTTCTTTTTTTTTGGCCTGGCAGCTGAAGTACATTTTTTTATACATTAACTAATAATAAAGTTTCGTTTTATGGTGATTTTGCGTATATTAAGTTGTTCTGATTATGGTGAAGATAGAAGCGTTTTTTGTTTTGTTTTTTTGTTCTTTGGCAGCACATCCATGGCACAAGCGCCCGTAGCATTTTAACTCGTTTCAAATGGGCTAAAAACACTTTCAAGTGTTTAAAAAGTTGGCACGTGTGCGGTAAGTTACCTTTTAAAAGTGGTTGCGACTTTCAATGTTCACTGACATTAGAAATAGTGTGAAAGGGTCACCATTGCTTTTCTGTATTACATTATCAGGGTCAATTTAATAATGAAAGTACCACAATAGTAGTCCACTGTGGTCTTCTGAAGCTGACGGATTTGTGTGAGGAACAGACCAAAGGTTAGATTTAAGTATGGCACCTTTGGACGGTTTAATGTCATTGGTTCCCATAGGTGTTGTAACCAGAGACTGGCATTTGAGAGCGGCAGCAGATGGAAAGATTCTCTTTGAATAAAATCTTCAATTTCAGTCTCTTCATCACACAAAGGGAGAACACTGCTTTCATGATGCCTTTAACTCATTCTATGGACATGCTTATTTTTATATGCGTTTTCACACACAAAAATGCATAAATAAAAACTGAGGGTGAGTAAATGATAATGGAATTGTTCCTGGGTTTCTGGGTGATCTAACCATTTATATTAAATAAAATGTTAATGACAATAGCCTCTACATTCATATATTGTGTCTATTATGCATTCTGACCAGATGAGTTACAATTCAGCACTGGCCTGGCGCTGTAATGGGAGGTGTTCGGTCATTGGCGTTAAATTGATCAGAGGTAAGTGTTAAGGCAGACTGACGACACACTGTGTATTCCTGTTGTCTGTTGTTTGACTAATTAGCAGCAATCGTAGCAGCAACAACAGCAGCAGCCATGCTAAAGAAACCGATTCATCCTCACCTCATTTATGCACGGATCTATCCGTGTGCATTTTAAATAAACCTCAAATCACAATTATTTCATAAATAGTGTGCGACGGGAGCTACGGCCGTTCCCCGTTGCGCATTTATATTTGATGGATTTCTGATGGTTTCACTGTAGGAACATCAAAAGAATCAGTGATTAGTCTTTAAAAATGATCATGTGATTGCTTTCCAGCCAATCGTACTATCCTTGTTTTTGGACCGAGTCCGCTTCACAAGGGACAACTGAGGTCACGTACTAAAACATGACTGAGACGAAATAAAACAAATCAAACTGTTCTTTCTTCTTTTGAGATGATGCTTTTTTCGGCCTTTGGTCAAATCACATCAGAATGGAAAGTTATCTCTCGTATTTTTCCTCCTGGTTCACTTGCTTTCATTTTGCTTAACTTTTTTTTGGGGGGGTCGTGAGTGATGTTGATGCTTCTACACAAACCAGCTTCAGTCCTTTTTTGGGGTCATGGCATTGGGATCCTTTTCCAAACGTATTGTATTGTAAGAGATAGCAGGTAGACTTGGACTTGGAAAGGATGAACAGCTATAAGAGGAGAGAGGTACAACTGTGAAGCAGCAGCATTTCTGGGAAGAAGATCTAATCCTGTCCCAGTCCGCGCACCGGCTTGGTGGAGCGTTTTAACCAAGTGAGTGCAAGTTCTCGCCCTTTCGGTTCTCCAAGGCGTTGGGGTCCCGGCAAGCGCACTCTCTTCGGGTGTCACAAGACATGGGGAACGGAATCACCTTGAAGGAGAGAAGAAAAACACATGTTGGTCAAGTCATGCTCTGCACTTGGACTTGAAAAATTTATGAGCCCCTTGGAGGGATTGAAAATAGAATTTGAATGGCGTTTGGCACTTGACGTCACAATTGAATGTTGGCAGTGCGTCAGTGACACCAGCTGCTGTGGTGCGTCTCCCTCGAGGCAGGCCTCACATGCTTTTCGGGATAAACTGCATCTCCAGTCACTCAAAACTAGGACCATATGTGCACTTCGCATTTGCACGTTCACTTAACCATTTGTCTTCGAGGCCGAGAAGACTGATTTGGTCATGAAGTGAACTCGTATGCCAATTTATCTTGGTGCACAACAAAGTGGATTTTCTAACTCATAGCATCGATTATGGAGTAACATCCCGTCCATTTGTACCAGTGAACAAAGTTTCGGATTTCATACTGACGTGCCTACTCATTGTGATTATGATGATAATAGGAGTAAAGATATGTGGGGTACTGCAATTTTAATCGCATTATACAGCTTAAAGCTTCCTGTAAGAGAAACGTAGTCCAACACATTGTACAAAACAATCAACCTTGAAAAAAGTTGAAAACTCCATCAATAATCCAGTAATATTAAAGATGTCCTATTATGCCCTGACAATATTTCATGGATTTCACAGGACGTTTCAGAGTGGTATGTGTTTTTGTAATGGTCTTATAGATACATCCTATTTGTCAGAAAACTATGGTAATACAAACAGTAATCGATCACAAAACAGATGGGGCGGTAGACAGTCTTACAAAAGCATGAGATTACAAAAGCTACAGTAAACACTACATCAATACTGTAATGTTAGTTAGCAGGCTAGCGGAGGCAAAGCTTTGCCCTTCCTTTAAATAATAGCTATCATAGCAACTTTGCAAATGTTATGCTCAAACAGCAACATTGCACACTAACTTAAGTTAAAAAGTGAAATCATAATCAAGGACCCATTTAATACTTAAGTTCCCAAAGGCCTTCGCTGCAATCAATAATGTTTGTATGAAACAAGAGAGTGCGAGTCTGCAGTTTGATTCAACAGGCTGATATATGATCTTGCTATGGTTGACAATAAATATTGGAATGTATAATAAAGTATTAAAAAGTATGAAAGTATTCTAGAGAGCTGCATAATAATGTGGTATGTTGATGCACCAACAACAATGTTTTACAGGCACATTATTACCCAGTTCACTGAATATAATTCATATATTATTGATATGGTTTTCTTAATCCGCATTTGTGTCTTGTTTTCCAGTAGAAATCTAAATAAGCATCGGACACTTAATTCAAGATATAGTTTGTTATATGATCTTGACACATTTCTTTTTAAATGTGAAATTTTCAAGTTTAAGCTTTTCTTCTAATATTTATAGTTTAATATATTTGTAGCATTATTTCAGTTACAGAAAACAACTTTTAATAAGGATCTACGTTTACTAGATAACAAGGTAACACTTTATTTTGATGGTCCCTTTTGAACATTCTGTGGACTATAAGTAACTTTGCAACTACATGTCAACTAACTCTAACCCGAACCCTACCAGTCTACTAATACTCTACTAATGCTCTAATGAGAGATATTAGAAATGTAGGGGCAACTTTACTTATAGTCAACAGAATGTGTTACAGGGACCATCAAAATAAAGTGAAACCGATAACAAGACACAAGTACTGATGAAGTAAAATATTTGTGTAGTGTGAGAGTGCAGTGATCCAGACAGAAATGGCATGCATGACTAAGTAATGAAAACAAAACATGTTTGTGTGAGCAGCACTTAGTCTTTCCTGTGAAACTTTTACAAGCATGAACCGGACACATATCAAAACCAGCCGTCATTGCCCTGCATGGCATTTCCTGTCCAACCGGGTGCCTTTCCCTCACCTTCCAACACATTCAGATTGGCCTTGCTGAAAAAAAAACACCCTAAGGTCGTTTACTGGCCAGGATGGGAAACCAGCTGACAAGTGCCTCAAACGCCATAAAACCATCAAACAGATCAACCATCAGCGAGGATTGTTATCAAACACCCTAATAAAACATAACTTCTTTTTCAATCTTCCCTTCCATCTCACGACACACAACCTTTCCCAGATCTCGTTTAGCACCCTCTCTTTATCTCACCATCAGACTAAGATGTGGGTGGCAAATTGAACATAGTTTCCTCTGCCCTTGACCCTAGGGTGGCTGGACCAGCTGCCACATCTGGGGCTCATCGATGGTGGCTGGGAATGTCAGCATGGGGCAGAGGCCAGTGCAGAACACACACACACACACACACACACACACACACACACGTCACGGCCTCTGCAGGGCTCCTGGCAGAACGCACGTATGTGTCAGACTGCAGCTGAAGGGGGCTGGGGATCGGGCGCAGACGGAGAGCTTCAAAACAGACCAGAATAATGTTGGTCTGCACTGAGGCTCAGCCACGTACGTCACCACATTTGTAAGACCATGATTTATTACATTCAAAACTGAGAGAGAATTTGAATGGCATCTGCTTATTGTTTGAGAAACAACGATAGGTTGTCTTACTCTTGCTATCGTAAGATTAATAATCTATTTTTTTTATGAAGTGAGAAATAATAGTTTCACTCTGCTTGCACTGTAAACTCAGAGAAGGATTATTATCGTTAACTAAAACTGAAACCTTAAAAAAAATGTCTTTATTTGAAACAAAATAAACATTTCTTAACCTTTTTTACTTAAGACTTGTTTTATTATTAACTAGCTTTATTGCAAATCTAACAATAAGTCAAATTTCTTAATATTAGTCAATGCCTTAGTTCAACTGACTATGAGCAATATATTATTACAGCATACTGTTACCCTTTGTTAGTGTTAATTTAACTATTGTTAACTGGAATTAACTCATCTTAAACGCACACGTCACTACATATTCTTTAGTAATGGTTTAAATTTCTACATGGCCTGTCAAACATAAATAGGCCACAAGAAGGCTGATGAAATACTAAGCGGCCAACTTGATTATTCAGATTATTAATATTAACTCTTTCCCCGCCATCGATGGAATTTTCCGGCTATCCATGTTTTCCCTGTTATATGGTAGGGGGCGCTGTAACGCATCTTCTGAAAGAGTAGATCATCTCTGTGTTCAAAACACATGCAAAAAGCCGAAACAAGCGATAAAAGCATTGCTTGTGCACGCTGTAGTATTAAAAGATCTCAGCTTTTTGTACAAAATGTTGTTGTTTTTTATAAAACTTACCCACGTTCAAGTGTTGATAAATGCATGAAGCGAGAATAAAACGTTTGGGTTTTTTTTTTAACAGCAGAGGCTCTGTTCTATCTTTTAAAATTTTGCATGTTCAGATATTCATACAACAAAATATTATGGGGAGCCATGAAAGTTTTGTGAAAATGCTGGCGGTGGATGGCAACTTAAAAAAAAAAAAACACTGGTGGGGAAAGAGTTAATAAAGTTAACTATGGATTGAACATTGGTTTGTTGGTACGTCCGTAGCATTTACAACATGCTTTCCTTCAGTTCAAACTGGTACTCGTGTGTTCAGGCCATTAAACATGTGGAAAGTCATGGGAGGCACAGCCTTCAGTCTCAGCCTCGATAGGGGAAACCTTGTTGTGAAAGTCTCGGAAACTCTCTCAGCCTCTTTTTTTTTTTTTTTTGCTGCAGAAACAGCAATCTTGCTCCAATCTTGCACGCTTGGCACTTCATTGACACTTTTCCCTAAAACAGCTTAGATTAAAGGAAAGAATTTGGGAAAACTGAAAAGCTCATTTGGAAATGTGGTTTTATAGCCATAAACTTTGCAGGGCAAAAACCAACATGCGTTGATAATTATGTCTTATAAAAAGGTAAGAGACACACATTTGCTCCCCCGACTGCAGGCCGGCCCCTGGAGGAGTTCCCCTGCTTCCATTTATTACCTTGGCACAGTTTTGGGTGTTGGGAATGCAAACAAGAACCCACTGAATTCAGGTTGTCCCTCATACATCTTAAAAAGCCACTGAGAATCTGAATTTGGTTGTTTGGAATAGTTGGTTTTATTATTTTAATGACACTTGTTGTGTTATTTTAATGTACAATGGAATGGACGTTAAAAGGTTCTTGGAGTATGTTATACAAGAATCTTTTTTTACTATTTTTACTCTTTTACTATTTTTTGTCTTTCTACTGCAAACTGATATGTTTAATTCAATGTGTTGCGTGCTGTTCTCTTTGTGACATTTACTGGCAATTTCACAGTGAATGGTTTCAAAGTATATCCTACAACAAGTTGTATTCAGTGTAGTGGGTGCAAAACAAGCAATGTGTCGAAACGCAATGGTTAGGGATTTGTTGACGTTTCTAACCATCTATATGACGATCAAAACTGATCCACTGACAGCCAACATTACAAGGTCACGTCCTTCTACTTTACCAAACTTGAGAGCTTAAAATGAAAACCTAGCTTTTTCTTATTAAAAACCTCAAATTCTCAGGCAGAAATGGATCTCCTCTAAATAAAAGCAAAGGCTTTCTCCTTCCTAGCCCTAATATGGCCACTGGCCTACGTCCTCCTGCCAGCAGCTTGTAGTGATTAGTAAAGCGTCCTGCAGTGACCTTAGATGCTGTTTGACTCGCACCTTCAAAGTCCCGAGAGCAATAATATACAGCCAGCCATCCAGAACATGTTAATACGCAAACCTTTCAGAGAACACGGCAGGGTGAGATAAGGAAGAGAAACAAACACACAAGCAGCAGAAGTGCCTCGGCTTCCTTTGCTTTAGAGTCATCCTAGCAAAAGAGAGACATTCCTCATTGAAGAACATGGCCAAGAGTCTGAGTCAACATTATCATGCTATGCATTGATCTCTGCATAATGTAGCTGGTGGAGCTTGACAGATTGGCCACTTCATGCATTTTCTGTGATTGGATAGCTATCCGATCGTGAAAAGACCCGTTGTAAATGCCCTCCGAAACGCATTCGAGACGGATTGTAAGTGTAAATGCAAGTGTAAATGCATCTGATTGTTGAAACCACATATGTAAATTTTACTCCTCCCAAAAATGCTTAAAAAATAAACGTGTGAGAGCGTGTTATAGGCTATATGTCATGTTATAGTCAGATATGACGACGCTACTGCAACAAGCATCACCACAGATGAGCATCTCTTCATCAAGCCAACGCGCAAACTAAAAGTAGTTAAAGTAAGTCGCAGACGCTTAACACACAATCATCTTCATTAAAAGTTAAGAAACAAAATGATCTTACCAGCGCTGTTGCTGCTCTCTCTTATTGCGGTCTTTGATTTTGAAATTTTAGCTGATGATCAATAAAATAGAGTTAATATCTGTTGCTTTCGGTGACGTGCACTCCATTAAATCTGCATATAGCGCGGGAATTAAAGATTGGATTTATTTCCGTTTTGCAATGACCAGGTGTAAATAGAATCGTTTTGATAAATCAGATAGCTATCCGAATAGTGGCCAGGTGTAAACAGCCCCTATGAAATGTCACTTTATGAAAAGAACCATGTGAAAAGACTTACTGAAAACAATAGAATACATGTTTGCAACGACAAGAGGGCGAGTAGATGGAGAAATTTCATGAGTATCGCTTCTATCACCATTATTTCTGCACGCAAAAGTGTAGTCCGATTCATGAACAAATGACTCATTTTCACTCACATCACTGCTTTGAATCAGTCTGATGAATCCTTCACTGAATTAACTCATTATATCGGTCAGATTAGTTCCTGAATCTGACTCGCGTAACTGAATTTAACATTACTCTCAGTGATGCCAATCTTGAAATTTAGCACTGCTATATAACGTTTACCTACCCGCGCTTGAACTGATGCTGTCGAACACAAACCAGAAATGATCACACTGGGTGAATTTCCTCAAGCAATGATGTGTATATCTAGATTAACCACGCATTTACATCGTGAAATGTATAGTCACCAAACAGGCTAGTGTGGAAGTTGGTAGATGGGTGACATTTTATAATTAAATTTCCCCAATTCAATAAATTCCTCTGCAACTGTCAGGTTGTTGGGTGCAGGTAGCCGAAGACGAGGACGCAGGAAATTCAAAGTAGTTGATTTATTTACAAACTTAAACTTCAGGAACAAACATACAGGAACAAAATAACAAAACTCCAGGACTTCAGAAAACACACAACCATACAAGGACGACGACCAACAAACACTGAGGGAAAACACAGGGCTTAAATGAACTGGGGCTAAAAGGATAATTAACTAAACACAGGTGAAGAAACTGAACACAAACGAGGAGTGGGAAAACTAACAGGACTAAACCAAAATCACAATAGACAGGGGGATACAAGATCACAAAACAGAACAGAACACATCAAAACGTGACAGCAACGTTCTGTATAGATCCTAAACATTTTCTGACACACTGATCCCTGCATATTGGTCTTCCCGATTCCAGTCGCTCTTAAACATGTTCAACAGATTTTATTCCTTGCAATCCTCAAGAAATCATTGTCTGTTCCTGAGAGAAATGAAACTCAGGTGGTGAGATCGCAAAAGTTCTTGGTTGGGATGACTAGGAGCAAATTTCAAGGGACAACAAACAGTCACATACTATCTCAAGTGATTATCACGTCAAAATACTCCAGGAATGGCGCAGAGAAGTTAAGTGCCATTTGAAATCAGAGGCTCAAAACAAAGCAGAGCGCCTCTTATCTGTGCACTAATGCGTGGACTCCATTGATCTGCACTTGTGTTTGTGGGCCTGACCAGGAAATGTATGAATGAGTTTGGGAATTTAAACAGATAAAGATAAAGTGGTGCAAATATAGGACACATTTGGGGGGGTGAAACTCCTGGAGCCAAACTAACTCAGATTCCCCCTCATCACATCCAACACAATCGCAATATGATTGCTTCTTTCAGAGTTATTTTCTACAGTTCTTCTCTAAACCCTGGCTATTTCCAAGGACAGGATGTTTTGCAAATCCCTGCTGATATAATTTGCTTCAAGGACTGCCAGGACGCTGATCTCGGCTCAGAATGCCAGGTGATTCTCCTATCAGTTGCCGATTTTCCCAACATCAGACACAGACTCAATCTTTTGAGTACAGAATATTGTTTTTCAAGGGTTATAGGTGGGCATTTGGGCTTTTGAGAACTCACTGGATTACTTAAAATGAGAAATATTTACAACAAAGTTTCTCAAATAACTATCAAACCAGATGTTCCCGTGCATGACGTCAGGAGTGCACGAACTGATACTGTTACAATGCAATGCAACGCAACCAAAAAGCTCGAGCTCATCAAAAGATGACTTTATCTCGTCCCATTCTGCTGACGTTCGCCTGCCAAGTGTGTGACATACTATCAGAAGGACGGAGGCACCAGCAGTCTGGCTTATAGCTGGAGAACAATTTAACCTTCTATCAACACTGGCGCATGGTCAACTCCCGCTAAGATCCCTGTCTGCTCAATGACGTAGGCTGCACATTGTGAAACTCCCAAAAAGCATCCTCTTGTAGACTGGATTCAATAAATCATCGTTGTTCGTGCACTCACACTCGGACCATATGCCAAATATATAAGACAATGACAGTGCCCAGAGCCGCCTAACTAACCAGACAGGGAAATTACCCAGTGACTTCGAGAGTAAAGAGCAATTACTGAAAAAAACTGTTCTCAAATAAAGCTGACGCCACACTATCGCTGCAGACAAATGAAAATTCATAATATTGTAGCTGCGCATATAGAACAGTAAATACATTTCGATTGGCTGTGATTTCACATTGACTATCTCAATCACGTGACGCTATAAACTGCGCTGCGAGATCTACTGAGAAGAGCTTGAATTTGCCACTGAATTCTGGTTTATAAAACCCAATGGTCCAGTTTCACAGAGAGGGCTTAGACTAAACCGGGATTAGGCCTTAGTTCAATTATGACATTAAAGTAGCTTTTATAAACATGCCTTAGAAAAAAACATTACTGGTGTGCATCTTGAGGCAAAACAATGGCACTGACATATTAAACAGCTCAAATATGCATATAAGTCTATCTTAAGCCTTGTCTGTGAAACAGGGGGGATGTCTCTGATTAAAACTAGTTTCAAGCCCATTGAAACAAAAGTATTATAAGGGTTAAGGAGAATAATTACAGTATTTAGCCTAAAGGGACATTGTGGTGGAAAAACAAAAAATAATAAGTCAATGATTTTGCGTTCCCTCACAAATGTTTTGCATTCCCCGCAAGAAACTTTGCGTTTGCTTGCAAAACCTTTTGAGCTTCTAGCGAGCGAATGCAAAGTTTCTCGGAGGAATGCAAAACATCTGCAAGAGAATGCAAAAACATTGGCAAATCATTTTTCCTCCATCTCATTTTTTTTTTCCACCACCATGTCCTTTTAGGGGCTACGTATATTTATTGTTTTGCAGTTGTATTTATACTAAATGTGTTGTAATTTCATAGGTTTGTTGAAAATGTACAAATGTATGGATACTGTGGAAGAACAATTGTAAATTTCACTGAAATTTCACTGTTCTAACATAGTCAGAATATTCTAATTTTATGCTTTAAAATAAGGCATTTATACTTTTTACATACATCACTGTTGTTGATGAAAGTCAATTTTCATCTGCACCCAAATGCAAGCTCGGTGCTTTACTGTCAAGCGTGCATTTCCAAGTGACAAAATGTGCAATATTATTAGTTACTGCTCTTATTTATTAAATGCAATAGTGATTTTATGATTAAAAATAATAATAATCACCATATGTAGAACCTTGTGGCATTGGTGCCATTGCTCTGTTTAGTGTTTGAACTGAAAGCGAAAATAATATGCCAATTCCAAAGATATCTGATATTTAATATACATGTGAAACCAGAAACCAAACAATTGTTTAAATGTGTTGTCAGTTATTGTGGGTGGCTTGTTAGGATGAAAAGATAGATGGATGAGATGGGATTTATCTCTTGTGCATTTTATGCCGTTTCCATAATTTTAAATATTAATTGAATTGTGTTGTCACCAGTAAAGGAATTCCAGTGTGTGAAATCTTGGCATTCACACGTTATTTTAGCACTATGCTGAAAATGACACCGCCAAATCTTAGGCTGACAAAAGCCAGTTGAAAACAGGACACAGGAATTCATGATACATGTTCTGTCCTTTTAAAATAATTAAAAATATATATTATTTCGGCTGTTGTCTGTCATCTGAAGCTAAACATGAAGGATGACTTAAACTGACTGATCGCAGTGTGACTGTGTAAAGTGGTTTAGGGGCAGTTTTATCTTAAATAGATGATACCATAATAATAGACAAGAACTCACTCAACTGCAAAGTAATTCTGGGAAATGGGAATGTGAAAAAGTGTATCAAACTAAACTCTGAATCGCTTTAAAAGATTGCATGCCACTAACCTGGCAGACATTGGTAAATCCAGGGATTAGATTCTCAGAAGCGGTCATCGTAACAACCTGATACTTTGTAAACACAACTTTGCTTTCAGGCATACTGATAAATACCATTCCAAGAATATATGTATCAGCAGCCAATCAGATTAGAGCTTGCCAGAACGTGTTTGCTGTTTTTTGTGTGCATTACAGACGGTTAGTGGGTAACATCTAGCATCTCATACTTGTCAGTAGCTACTTTTCCGTCCAACGCTGCGAATTTAACTTATGCGCAAAATTGGAATATCACATAAAACATTTGTGAATAAAGCATAATTTTGATCCAGTGAGACAAAGAAAAACAAAACCTAAGAAAATGTGAAGGTTTTATATATAATAAATGACTTGCTCAGTTGGGGATATTCAAATTAATTAACCAATCATTAATACCATTGATCAGCCCTACCAAACGTGTTGTTTTGATTGATACTGTGAAGCTGCTTTGATACAATCTGTATTGTCAAAAGCGCTACATAAATATACTTCACTTGACTTGCGTCTCAGAGCGCGCGAATGAAACGCAATAAACGCGGTCATGTTATCTTCCTTTCGGAGGCAGAAACCTGATGTTTGGGAACGCAAAAAGTAAAAAGGTAATTATACTGAAACACTTTGATGACAGACTTTGGCTCTTTCAGAATGACCAAATTGAGTCCGTTTCAGTGAGGTTTTGATGTAGACATACATAACATACACATGAAATTTATAAACAAAAACTGTTGTGGACGTGCACTGCACCTTCTTAGTCTTGACAGTGGAATGACAGCAGTCGCCTCCGTCGTAGTTGCAGTAGGCTCTGTTGTTGATGGCATCACAGTAATTGTCACCCATGAAAGGCTGAGATAAAAACAGAGAGAGAAACTCAGAGCACCACTAGCATGAGAAATGAAGACGCTGATCTACTGTATATGATGAACACCGATGCTTTGCCATCCTAAATATATGCAATACTTCATTGTTTGTGTCTCATAAGTATGGCCATGGGTTCAAGACATCTTCTCCAACACCCAACATTTTGACGAAAAAATACTTTTTGTACTTCTGATAAAACTCTTACATGAATGAATCATTAATAAGCATAATTATTTCATCTAAAAAGTTGATGTAAACTTATGTATGCACTGTTTTGACTCTCATAATTGACAATTTCCTTTTTACAATGACATAAGTTAAAATTATGAGACACAAAAAGTTGACATATTGTAGTCAAAATTATGACAAAACATAAAAATGATGATACTAAAGTTAAAAAGTAACAATTCTGTCATAAGTCATAAAGTATAATAAGTAATTAATAAGTGATAAATTAGTAATTAAATTGTTAAAATTATGAGATACGAAGTCAGAATTAAGAGCTACTGTATAAAGACAAATTATGAGAGACTGTCAGTATTATGACAAAATGTCAAAATCATGATACTAAATCAAAATGATGAGATAAAAAAGTAACAATTCTGCCATAAGTCATAATTATAACATAAAAAGTCAAAGTCATGGTTATGACGAAAAGTCCAAATATAAAATTATAAACTAGAAATTCAAAATTATAGGATAAAAAGTCAAAATGATGTGATACTAAGTCAGAATTATGACAAGAATTCAAAATGATACAATAGTAAGTCATAATTGAGATAAATAGGTCAAAAATTAAGACTAAAATAAAATTGGGCTTCCATAAGCTAATGGCCTTTCATTGGCAGATCCTTTCTTATCAGGAAACAGCACATATGGTCTAGAATTACTAAAACATTTGTAGAGGTCCGTACTAAAAACAGATTGAACCATTGAAGTGACAGGCATCGACAAGCACAGAGAGGGAACAAAGACAGAAAGAGCACTGTACATCACAGTCACTTGTACATATACTGACTTTAGTGTAGAGTTCCTCTACATCTTCATCTTCATGAATCTTCTTGGGTCTCTGCAAATGGAGGTCAAGGCAAGAGTGTCGCCAGTGAGGGAGGGAAGACTCAGGATAGAGAGCCATTTGAGAGGATTTGGACTTTCTTACCTCACAACCTTTAATGCAGTGCAGGACTTCTGGATGTGGGTACCACTTCAGGCCCATGGTGCAGACTATGTGCTGAAGAGAGACAAAAAACAAGGAGGTTTTCAGAAAGATAAGAAGTACCATTGGCACCACAAAGTGAGCAGCTACAACTCTTCCTTCCCATGTAATGCCCGTGTGACGTCTCCCGATCGATATCACACCGCGTTCGTTCATCAAGGCCAGAGGAGAAAGTTTTTTTTATACTTCATTTCTGATGGAGTTTGGGTTCTTACTCAGTTGGGGAAACTTAGCAGTTATTAAAGTGACTGTACTGACGCTGCTGGATGAAGCTGAACAATAACACTATCGTAGAGATGCTTTGCACAAATGTTACACTGAATTGAATCAACACTGAATTGAATTGAGCTGAATAATGACACTGTTATCTTGCTACAGCTGCGTTTCAGCAGAATTTGAATCGGTCTCATATTTGCAACCACAAAAAAAAAAAAATAAAAATAAAAAGGCAAAGCAAGAATGTTTACCTTCACAAGCGTATCAGGTCTGGCCAACTAAAAAAAAAAAAAAAAAAAAACCTTATTTAGGAACCCATCCAGATTAAACAGATTGTGAAATGTCACCAGTTTCAAAACATGTATAATGGCGCGAACTCATAAGTTACGACTGTTCCCAGCATGTTCGTCATCATGTTAAGGAGAGATATAGGCCTAGGTGTTGAACAGAGAGAGAGGTGTTCACACACATATGTTCATTAGCACATGTTCTCATGAAAAACCTTCGAGGGTTTAGTGAGGCTGACATGAGGCTGGCCAAAAGTAAAGGACTGTCTGACCTCTAGAGCTCCTAAACATTCCCTGTCGTGGTAACACACACACGCACACACACAAACACGCACACACACACGTACGCACACGCACACACACAGCACCTGCCTCTTCTTGTGCTGTACCCACCACTGCAAACTAAGGTATTTCTCATTTCATGCCAGTCAGCAAATCAATGCAAAAAAAGAGAGAAAAATAATGGCAGTGAATGAGAAGGAACAGAAAACACTGAAGCGTTTCAGGACAGGTGGGGAAGAGTTCACGGTGTAGTGCTGATACATAAACTGCATGTGTAGGGCATACTGTGCGTATAACATGCCAATGGGATAAATGCAGGAACCACAGGGAACCCTATTTATTCTTTTTAAAGGGATAGTTCACCTAAAAAATATAATTCTGTCATTAATTATTACTCGCCCTCAAGACTTTCGTTCATTTTCAGAACACAAATGAAGATCTTTTTGAGGAAATCTGTGAGATTTCTGTCCCTCCATTGACAGCTACGCAACTACCACTTTGACGCTTTCAAAAAGTGCATAAAGAGATTGTAAAACTACACGTTTGAGCTTCAGCAAGATATTTGTTCTCGTGAGTCAAGCATGTACAGTTGAGCTTCTGTTTATGTTCGCTGATCAATGTTTATATGTGAATAAAAGCCTAAATTCAATATGTTCATCATATAAAGTGATTGAGTCTCTTTAGAAAATGTGGACAAACCCGCTAAATTCAAATTGATTAGTTTTACGATCTCTTTATGAACTTTTTGATGTGTCAAACTGGTAGTTGGGTAAACACTGTCTTTATAAAATATCTTCTACTGTTTGTACACTTACAATGTTCTCAATGCTTCAGTTTGCAGGTAGAGACCCTCATTATGCTACCGTGTTCGTGTAGGGCTATTTTGAGGCTTGTTAGTGGTATTAACTAGCAATTTTTATTTTCATTACTCTATGCCCAATATACTAGCGTTATAAGCTAAACAGTTTTTAAGAGATAAAACTCTTTACATTCGATAATCATGAAAACAAATCTCAGAGAACGGTTGACTATGTACCAATGTGTAATTAAACCAAAGGTTCATTTTGCGCCTAGTATTGTCCTTTAATACACACAAAGTACACTTTAATACAATTAAGTGCACTTATATTCCACATGGGCTCATTAACTTTTTTTTAACCCCACTCCTCAAATCAATCGTTTCACAATCCAAATCAATTCTGCCCAATATTTTCTTTCTTGGAAAAACATCAGACTGCAGAAGAAAAAAGTATTTACCATCCAGTATGAAGAAAAGACTTCATCAGTGGCCAAACGTACAGTGCATTTATGATAGAGTCAGCCCCTGCGCAGTAACTTGAGCTTCAGTGTTTTCCACAAGAGGACAGTGGTAAATAATGTTCCTGAATAAACCCTTACTGGGGCCTGAAGGGTTCCCAGCCCTTTATCATAAGATTCACTTTAGTGAACACATTATGCACTCTTAGCCTGACTGACCACACACTGATCAAATGTAGACTGCTTTGTTTCCCTCAGACAAGCATGCCATCATCATCTGAATGAGCTTTTATCATATTAGACGGCCATACTCTGTTCTTCCGCAGCTCCTGAGATCCCATTTAGCTCCAGGCCTTTAATAAAGGTTTGGTTTATTAATTAGAGGTTAATATTAGTACCCCCCTCAGAGGACCCAGCATGAACAATCGCCGGCATCACGTAAAGGCCACGGTCTGCCAAGGCAGCCTAATGCATCAGCAATGTGCACAGTCATTTTGCTGATGTCAGGAAAGCAAATAAGTGAGAAAATAAGAAGAGCTTCTTAGTAGGGCAGCAGTGAAACCTTGAAATGAATCGCTCTCGAGGGACGATTCGTCACAATAAGTAATTCAACCGACTCAGCAGGAAAC
Source organism: Semotilus atromaculatus (assembly GCA_031834385.1). Taxonomy (NCBI): domain Eukaryota; kingdom Metazoa; phylum Chordata; class Actinopteri; order Cypriniformes; family Leuciscidae; genus Semotilus; species Semotilus atromaculatus. The sequence goes on from JAULUF010000049.1 coordinate 2,043,042, forward strand.
ATAAAACAAAGAAAGTGAGAATGGGAAACGAGACTCTGGATTTGTTTGGCTACTAAAGTGTACTATATACCTAAACTCACTAGACTTTATGTGCCCTCCAGAAGCTTAAAAAAAAAAACTTATTTTTCGTCAGCAATTAATACTAGCACTTACCTTTTGTATTCTATTTGTTTTGTTTTTCTGATAATAAATAAATAAATAAATTGCTGTGTGTACAGTGCAAGAAGACTTCTTACAGCACTTGTACTGTTGCTGGTCTGACTGCGTGTATTGCTCTCCACATTTGTATCAAATCAAATCAAATTAATTTCAGGAATACATGGCCTCTCGGCCCACAGTTCCACAAAATGTTTTGTATATATATATACAATGCCAATCTCCATGCATGCTTCGACTCACAAACCTGTGGCATATCAATACAAACATCACCAACAAGTGTGAGATCACCCAAATATTTCTTACGCAGATCCATATACAAAGAACAATCATACAAGAAATGCTTCTCGTCTTCAGTCACAGAGGTATTAGTTAGATTACAATAACTACAGATTCTCTCTGTCATTGGTATATTACTCCATCTACCTGTTTAAACAGTGCCGTGAGCATCTGAACAAGAACATGGATCATACCAGCTGTATGTTATGTAAAGAATGCAGTGTAGCTCTCCTGTACAAACAAGGACTTGCACTTGCATTGTGAAAATATATTCAACTTCTAAAACCGATGTGTACAGTACCATGCATTTTGTGCTTTTTGTCTCAAACGTTGATTCAGAATAGATGTGAATGTTCTTATATCACCTACACTTTGAGCCTCACAGGCACTAGAGAAACCATTACTGCTATCCTGATCTCCTTGCACTGGCACTGATTTTCGGTTTATTATAGGATTGATTTTAAACTTCTGTTATTGGTGTACAAATCCCTGGACTCGCACCGGCCTATCTCCCAGATCTTTTAACTGAATATCAGACTGGACGAAGTTTAAGCTAAAATTTTTGCCCCAGTGTTCAGAAATTTTAATATAGTATCGTCATCACATCAGTGTAGATGGACCAAAATAAAACCATTAAAATATAAAGTAAATATGTGTTGTGATACTTGGTGCCACAGTGACACTCTTGTCCCAAAAAGAATTGCTATACCACGATACTCAATATGTTGTCCCACGGTGAGTCATTTTTCCCTGTTGCACCTACACAAAATATGACGGTTCCAAATCCCACTTTAAATCCCACTTTAACCACTGAATATACATATATAAGTGGTGTGCAATCAATTACTTTTCTGCATCTCTGGACGCCTCGGCTGGTGTGGATATATAGGACGTTCTCGCAGCACCGGACACAAACACTGCATGACCATTAGCATTAGCGTAGGTGTCCATCAGGGCCCCGGGGTTACGGGACGATCGTGCCCTTGCACAGCGAGCAGAAGTGAACAGGTGCGCTGGAATTCAAACAGCATCGATTGACACAGGCTGCTGAGAGAACAGTTATTGATCTGACCTCAGTCGACCACCCTGGAACATTTCAGCCACATCGATTTGGCCTCCTCTTACCCTCACACTCTGTCTCCAGACTCAAATTACCACCCAGGGAAGATCATATCAATTACACAAATCAATCAGAAACGTGTTGTTTCATTTCTCTGCCGAAAACCGCCTGACTCGACACAAATGCCCATCTAAACACAACAGAAGTGGGGTGGGGGGGGGGGGACGTCGACCAGTTTGATCGCAGTGAGTTTGTTTCCAACTTTCTAGCATCTTCGATCAATCCCAAAATTCCCTCATCTTAAAGGAACGCTACACTTTTTTTTGGAAATAGGCTCATTTTCCAGCTCCCCTAGAGTTAAATAGTTGAGTTTTACCGTTTTCGAATCCATTCAGCCGATCTCCGGGTCTGGCGGTAGCACTTTTAGCATAGCTTAGCATAGATCATTGAATCTGATTAGACCGTTAGCATCTCTCTCCAAAAAATGACCAAAGAGTTTCGATATTTTTCTTATTTAAAACTCAATTAAAATTCAAACTCTTCTGTATTTTCATCGTGTTCTAACACCGACGGAAAATGAAAAGTTGCGATTTTCATATACAATATACAACTATTCCAACTCGATCCCATTTAAAATGATCACATGACCATTCATTCATATATGAATTACAGTTTTTCTCTAGATTAGACTACAGATGATGGGCAGTTGGAGTTTAACAGATTTCACAGTAAATCGTGAGGTGTATGATGGGCACAGACTGATTTTAAGCAATTTTAAGCTTCAGGCTATAAATCCGCCCAGTCAATGGAAATCAAATATGTTTGATATTTTAAGCCACATTTAGACAACATATTGAGACAACATCTCCTAGGTGCATATTTCTGAATGAGATTGGAATTTGATCCTCAGTCATTTAATGTATGATGCCCAGGTTTTCTCTTTAACTATTTACAAAAACATTTTTTTTTTTTATCTGTTCAGGTTTGTAAAGTTGTGTAGTTTTTTCCAGCCTTTTGATGAGTTGATCAAGAAACAAAAGTTCCTGCCATTGTAACACCACTAGTCAAATCCAGCAGTCACCACTAAAACACTGCAACACTTCTGACAGGTAAATGTATATAAAGTCTTTCTACTAATGCCAGTAACAGGGTCATTGTTTAAATTATAGTGATTACAGATGGCTTTTTAACTTTTATGACTTGGCCTCTGCCTCGTTGTGGTTCAGATGAGTTCAGAGATTACTGTAATCATACCCTGTTTTACCAATGCCAGGTAATTGGGAAAGCCATGCATGCCTGAGCCTGCGGCTAATGAACAGTAATTGGAGGAACTGCGACATTCAATGCAAAGTTACAATCGCTGCATGTGTTCGCTGAGCAGAGCCTGAAGTTCACTGTTGCAGGACGTGCTAAATGTAAGGAAGAAATAAAATGGTCAATTTTTTTCCAGTACAATTGTCATGTTTTATGTCACCATTTGACATTTTCCCCCTCAAACGCTGAAACTACTGTTTATACAATGCTCAGTGTGTCAGTGTGTGACTGTCCAAAAGCACTCGATTGGCTGTAACATTGTAACACTGCTTCGTTTCACACTGTACACATTTGGCACCGGTGCCATCCCCTTTTCAAAATTACAAGAGTGAAATGTTTATTTTCCTGGGGTTAAAAGCAGGGTTTGACAATAATAAGTTATTTTTAATTCTTCACTTTGGGCTAAAAAGCAGTTAATATGTGCTGCACGCTTTCCTCTTAATAAGGATACTACAAAAATGACAGCGGTGAGAAAACAACAGTTCAGAAAGCATCTGATCATAGCGATGTGGATGTTTGCATGAGCTCTGCAACTCAGCAATCCGGTAAAGTCACGTCACGTTTGTTTAAAAGCAAGCAGCTTTACAGTATTAAACATGAAAATCAGTGTCAGTATATCTTTCAATTAAAATTTCAACTTTATTTTCTACTTTACAGCAGCTCTCCAGTGTGTTCATGGATGCCTGACCTCGACAGACTGAACAGAAGAAATGAACCGGAGATTTCCACCTGAAAGAGGGTGGGGCCTCAGAGCCACGCCCACCTATTACATCATCACCATGGACCAATGGTAGTACAGAGATATTTATCAGCCAGAGCGAATAATTCCGGAAAGTTCGAACTCCCTAAATGAACACAAAACTAACTAAGTTTTGGCCTAATTTAGTTTAAAATGACGTCACACCTGTTTGTTCTTCGATTTCGCTTAAGGGGTCATATGATGGTTCAAAAAAGTAATTATTTTACACATACTGTACATTATTGTCGCTCCTCTATTCCCCATCTTTCTGAAACGCGAACATTTTTACAAAGTCATCGTTCTGAAAAGCGCGGTGTGCTCTGATTGGCCAGCCATCCAGTGCATTGTGATTGGCCCAAAAATCTTAAGCGTGTGACGGAAATGTCACGCCCGTTACCATATTTGGAACATCAGCTCCCAAAGCAATATTGACAGGTGATAATGTCGGTACTACCTTATCAATTCGAGCCCGAATTTGAATCGGAAAATGCAGATGACCAAGCTGACTGATCAACTTAGCCAGCGCAACTGGACCAGATCATATCAGATGGGTAAGGCTTTATTTCAATGTGGACATAATTGCTGATTATACTGACTTATACTGTCTTTTTAATGCGTCACGCTATGGGTGTGAGAACACTTTGTAAGCATAAAACCATGTCTGCATTTGTGATTGTAGAAACGACAAGCAAACGCTACTCTATACAGCTCAAAACTCGCGTATGAATAGTCAATAGAAAGTTTTTAAAATATGAAAACATACTTACAGGCTGTGAGAATCAGAAACGCCAGAATGTACTTGCAAATATGGAATTACTTTTTTGAATCAGGCTTTGCACACAGCCGGCCTTGTACTCTCACAAGTTCTGGAAACTGTCTTCTGAAAAATGCGCACTTTTAGTTGTGCTGTTCTGGAAAAGTGTTGTAAATAAAGCTTAAGCATTGTTTTTTAATTGTGTCTTCTTTTGGAAGGCCAAACAAAGTAGTTTTGCTTCACAACGAAAAACGCAGCGTCTCCACGACAGGGCGGCAACAATGATACAGCGAAAATAAAAGTTACGCCTTCTTTCTTTGCGTTTACATTTGGGCGGTGTTATGAAACACACTGACGAAGATTTGTGGAGCCGTGTTTGAACGAAGCGTTTTAGGAAGGCGTGGCTGAGCCTTAACTTTTATAAAGAATTTTTGACAGTTTGAGCTTTGTAACTCTGCAGATTTTATACTTGCACTAACAGCTACATAAGGAAAACAAGAAATCGCATCACATGACCCCTTTAAAGTTCGCTTAATGGGGCCTTTAAACGTAGTCTGAAAAGCCCAATAGAGGAACAATATCCCTGGAATCACTTTCAGAATTTTTTTTTTCAATTGATGAATTATTAAAACATTAATAGCCAAACAAACGTTAAAGAGCACGAGCATTTAAAAGCAGCAATGTGCACTTGTAATAAACAGAATGTTATTGTCCATTGGCATGGACACTGTTAAATTTTAAATTTAAAAAAGGTTCAACTTAAAAAAAGAAAGCCTTACAATATTGAGTTAAAATTATTATGTTATCTGAACCATATCAGGCTAATTATCTAAGTTGGTTTGACAAAAGAAAAAAAGTTGTGATAACAAATCGTGAAAATATTTTAATACGAATGCTTTTCATTCATATGCATCATTATAACTGCATGAAAAGGCACTGAATTGCATTTTAGAGGTGAATTCCTCATAGACAATGCCCCTGTCTGACCCTAGAGTCTCGAGCCTAGACATTGATGAACGACACTGATGAATCATCAGGCACAATCCAATATGTGCTGTCCGATCTGTGTCACCTCAAACGTGGAGTCGCTCTCAGGATCAGCGTCAGCGCTGCCAGTAAAGCTGAGAGGCTGAAAACACAAACCTTGACTTTGGGAGGGTTCATCCAGTGATGTCTCATAACGCTGCCGACCGTCATGTTACTCGGCAGATTGACCACATCACTGTTAGAGTCCCTGCAGGACAGCTCACACTCCTCTCCTGAGGGAACAGACACAGGAAAATAAGCTCAAGCATCATCTCTATAAACACTGAAGAAAGATTGGGAACTAATCAGTAGATGAGCATTAGTAAACATCATTTGCATCAACATTAGTTCATCATTTATAAAGCATTAATGGACATTTACATGCAGCTCAAGACTAGCTAAACATGCATGAAATGCTTATCACAGGCCGTTTGAGACGTCAGTACTGATAAAGACACTTTAAACATGTTGAGGTCTGATGTTAAGATGTAAAGTACTGGTTACTGTGTCTAGTACTTTACTGTGACTGTGTAATGTGTTATCAAGGGGATTATGAATGGAAATTGCAGGATATATTGTAGGGTAAATGTTGTGAATCTCAAGTCACATTTTACTGCATAATATTTTTATTTTTATTTTGCATAGAGATAATTAAGCCTTTTTTTAAGAACCGTTAGGTGTTTGTTTTTTTTATTAAAAGACAGTACATCAAATATATTTAAATGATGTATCAATACAATTTTGAAAACAGTTGCACTGCTTAATATATTTTGTGTAAACTGTGATGCATCTTTTTTCAGGATACTTTGATTAATAGAAAGTTCAAAAGAACAGCATTTGTTCTTTAATAAATGTCTTTATTGTTAATTTTTTTGTTCTTGCTGACTGAAAGTTTTGATTTCTTTAAAAATATATATTTTAGTATATAAAATATATTTAATTTATTTATTATTAGCATTTTATTTATTATATAACTTCACAATAATGACTTTTGCATTGATGATATAATTGAGGGCAAGAGGCTTAATGACACGTTTAATTGTCATGAAATTGTTCTCACAAAGCAACTAATCGTAATGATTTTTCTTTAAGCAAAATATCATTGCTTTGGTTAAAAAGACAATAAAGAGGATAAGGCATGAAATGAGATGTACACTACCAATACTGTATCAAAAGATTAGAGAGATGTAAAAAAAAAAAAAAAAAAGATTAATTACACTTTTTTCATGCAAACAAAATCAAATAGTATTTGATTCCCAAAAATCTAGAATAGACCAGTGGTTCTCAACCCAGGATACTGTTATGAATTTATAAAACATTATAGATTAATATTAACGTTCTGATGACACATTTTGGGATGCATTTCCTGAATTCTGATGTTGAACACAACCAAAATCTCCATCATACATCCCAATCCCAACATAAAAAGAGAAGTGCACGGCTCTGAATGAACCGCAGAAAGAAAGCGAGGAAGAGAGAGAGTTTGAGGAAGAGAGAGAGTTTGGGAGTTTGAGGAAGAGAGAGTTTGAGGAAGAGAGAGTTTGAGGAAGAGAGAGAGTTTGAGGAAAAGAGAGAGAGTTTGAGGAAGAGAGAGAGTTTGAGGAAGTTTGAGGAAGAGAGAGAGTTTGAGGAAGAGAGAGAGTTTGAGAAAGAGAGAGAGTTTGAGGAAGAGAGAGTTTGAGGAAGAGAGAGTTTGAGGAAGAGAGAGTTTGAGGAAGAGAGAGAGTTTAAGGAAGTTTGAGGAAGAGAGAGTTTGAGGAAGAGAGAGAGTTTAAGGAAGTTTGAGGAAGAGAGAGAGTTTGAGGAAGAGAGAGTTTGAGGAAGAGAGAGTTTGAGGAAGAGAGAGAGTTTAAGGAAGTTTGAGGAAGAGAGAGAGTTTGAGGAAGAGAGAGAGTTTGAGGAAGAGAGAGTTTGAGGAAGAGAGAGTTTGAGGAAGAGAGAGAGTTTGAGGAAGAGAGAGAGTTTGAGAAAGAGAGAGAGTTTGAGGAAGAGAGAGTTTGAGGAAGAGAGAGTTTGAGGAAGAGAGAGAGTTTGAGGAAAAGAGAGTTTGAGGAAGAGAGAGAGTTTGAGGAAGTTTGAGGAAGAGAGAGAGTTTGAGGAAGAGAGAGAGTTTGAGAAAGAGAGTTTGAGGAAGTTTGAGAAAGAGAGAGAGAGTTTGAGGAAGAGAGAGAGAGTTTGAGGAAGTTTGAGGAAAAGAGAGAGTTTGAGAAAGAGAGAGAGTTTGAGGAAGAGAGAGAGTTTGAGGAAGAGAGAGAGAGAGAGTTTGAGGAAGAGAGAGAGTTTGAGAAAGAGAGAGAGTTTGAGGAAGTTTGAGGAAGAGAGTTTGAGGAAGTTTGAGGAAGAGAGAGAGTTTGAGAAAGAGAGAGAGTTTGAGGAAGAGAGAGAGTTTGAGGAAGAGAGAGAGAGAGAGTTTGAGGAAGAGAGAGAGTTTGAGAAAGAGAGAGAGTTTGAGGAAGTTTGAGGAAGAGAGTTTGAGGAAGAGAGAGAGTATGAGGAAGTTTGAGGAAGAGAGAGAGTTTGAGAAAGAGAGAGAGTTTGAGGAAGTTTGAGGAAGAGAGAGAGTTTGAGAAAGAGAGAGAGTTTGAGGAAGTTTGAGGAAGAGAGAGAGTTTGAGGAAGAGTTGCACCGATGCCGTGGCCCTTCTTGCAGCTGATGCGAATGCTGGGATGCAGGTTCTGAGGTAGAGAGCACTGGCCCTTTATCTGAGGGCATAACCGGAAGCTTCCGGTCCAGTTCCCGTCCTTTCTGCAGTGGATGATGTTAGTGCCAACAGCCTGTGGAGACGGTGAAGACACGACACACATCACTAACACACTCCTGTCCAGTGGTGGAATGTAACTTTACTTAAGTATATGTTTCACGTATCTGTACTTTACTTAAGTAGAATCAATAGTGCATACTTTTAACTTTACTTAAGTACATGTTTCACGTATCTGTACTTTACTTAAGTAGAATCAATAGTGCATACTTTTAACCTTACTTAAGTACATTTTTCACGTATCTGTACTTGACTTAAGTAGAATCAATAGTGCATACTTTTAACTTTACTTAAGCACATGTTTCATGTATCTGTACTTTACATAAGTAGAATCAATAATGCATACTTTTTAATTTTACTTCGTTACATTTTGCAGCAATTATTATACTTTCTACTCCACTACATTTCTACAATGTTGTTAAATTTTCGTTCCATTTTCTGATCAGTTTTTCCCCTACCAAAACGTCATCCTGACCGTCTGTTCGTCTCACCAGTGAAGTTTGGTTGCCATAGATGCATCAACCCGGTCACACTACATGCGTCTCTATAGCACGCAGTGTGTTTATCGTGCAATTTATACGTGAAAATGAGTTTTTACATGCATAGGATACGCATGGGTAGGTTTAGGTTAGGGTAAGTTTAGTAGTGGTATGGGGTGCGTGTGTATCCTTTCTGACTTACACTGGAAATGACATGAAGAATGCAGCGTATACGAGGACCCAGTTCAATACTTATTTGTTTTTGTCACCTGTTACGTTCCACGTATGTTTGTGTTTTTCTTTTCTTTTTTTTCTTTTGTGCTCTTGTTTCTATTCATACTCCTAGGTCATGAATCATTGCCTGATCATCATATGTGACGTCATCACGTTACGTATTTGAACCGACGTCCTCCAATAAGCGTGGCAGATCAGCGCCAGATCTCAGCTAACACCCAAGTTCACGTGTATGTCTATGTTTGTGATTATGATTATGTTTATACTTGCTCGCTGGTTCAAAGATTATTACTCTTTCGGTGTCGTTATTGCTATTGATGGAATGTGCTGTTTCAGAACTAGACTTCTAAACTCGATTAAGTGTATTATGTGCGTGTGATTGATGATTGGTTTGAGCGCAGTTAAACGTATTCAAACTGAGTTTGTTGTCTACTGATCGTTCTGTCTCTACAATCAAGATCTGTAAAGCTAAAAGTTATCTTCAGAGGTTTTTGCTCTTCTGATGATTTTCAGCCTTCTCTTTCTGCAAATTGTGTAGTTGGTGTATAGCGATATGACCCAGCATCTAAAATACCATCAAAACAGTCCAACCCCTCCATTCTTCATGAAAGATGGATAAAAATTATATACGACGCCGCCAAATCACAGCGATGCTGATTTGCATGGGTCTAATATTATCATACTAATACTACTTATACTAATTATACTAATACTAATATTTCACTGGTGTTCTGTGAAATATGGTTGGTCATTTGCAGGGGAATTTTTACTTTACAAATGACAGACATGGCCGATTCACACGGGATTAAAGGAGCTGTATGTAAGATTGTGGCCAAAACTGGTACTGCAATCACTTTCAAATTACTGACTCAATGTTGCCAGATATGCTGCAGGATCCGACAGGAATGTTATTAGCTGCAGCTGTGGGAACTAGAGTGGAGCTGGCAACCCGAATGCCGCAACACTACAGACTTCGTGATTGGTCGATTGGTGGAGGGTGGAGCATCAGACCAAAACACAACATGACAACATCAACATCAGTTGAGGGCTGCAACTTCACTTTTTTAATGACAATAACCTGGCCGGACTACTGTTGTCAGTGATATAAGTATTTGAAATGAACATGATTTCTTAATGTCTAGTGACATATCACGGAAAATGTATGATTAATTGAAATAAATTTCTTACATACAGCTCCTTTAAGATCACACACAACCTCCGCAATTATTACAAATGACTACAGGACACCAGGTACTACTGATCCCGTGCGAATAGGGCTTTGGACAGACCTGTTTGCATGGTGGCGGCTGTCCCAGAGTGTGGTTGGCCCCGTTGCAGTTGATCCAGCATGTGCTGTCGAACCTGAAGCCGTCTGTGCACTGGTACATGCCATAGAAGACCAGTGGAGGAGGTGGACAGGTCACCGGCTCACACCAGCCCTCTAACCAGCGGCCGTCTTCGGTGCACTGCCTCTTGAAGGCTCTCCTGAAGGGAAATAGAGGAGAAAGATACTGTTCTTATAAGACGACTCATGATGGTATGGATTGAGTGAGTTATCCAGTCCCTGTGTTGATTTGTGAGCAATCATATGCACACCTCTTTGACTTCTTGGCCACATGGTATCCAGGTTTGCATTTGTATTTGCAGAGGGTTCCCACTTTAAGGCCGGTTTCATTGCAGCGTTTGGTCTGGAGCACGGCGTTGGGGACGGGAGGAGGCGCTGGACACCGGAGCTCACACAAAGCCTCGGGGAACGACCACAGACCGTCCTCCATGCAGGTCAGAGTGTTATTAGTGCCTGCAGATGAGCGACAGACTCGTATGACTAACACAGAGTTAAATAGTTCATTAAATACAAATAAAAAAAAATCAGCAGTCTTCATGAAGCAGCACAACTGTTTTCAACATTTATAATAATAAGAAAATGCTAGCACTTTAGTTTAGGGTTCAATTCTCATTAACTAGTTGCTCATTAGCATGCATATTAGCAGTACTTATAAAGCACATTAATGCCTTCTTGTGCATGACCATTTTCAACATCCCTTAATCCTTCCCAACTACCTTACTAACTATGAATAAGCAGTAAAGTTGACGCATAGTTAATATGTGTTCCCCAAACTAAAGTGTGACCAAGAAATGTACATTATATGGGCTCTATTCGCATCTGGTGTGAACACACCTTTAGGAGGGAGAGGTTATTATGCGAGTATAGGAGAACATAAGTCTGAGTGGATATACATGAGTATCAGCCCCAAGGCTCAATTCTTGCACCACTCCTATTCAACCTGTACATGCTCCCACTGAGCCAAATAATGAGAAAGAACCAAATCTCTTACCACAGCTATGCAGATGACACACAGATCTACTTATCTCTATCGCCTAACGACTACAGCCCCACTGACTCCCTGTGCCAATGCATTGATGAAGTCAACAGTTGGATGTGCCAAAACATTCTTCAGTTAAACAAAGACAAAACTGAAGTCATTGCGTTTGGAAACAAAGCTGGGTTTCACTTTATTTTGATGGTCCCTTTAACACATTCTGTTAACTATAAGTAACGTTGCTCCTACATGTCTACTAACTCTCATTAGAGTGTTAGTAGAGTATTAAGAGACTGGTAGGGTTAGGGTTAGTTGACATGTAGTTGAAAAGTTACTTATAGTCAGTAGAGTGTCTGTTGGAGGACCTTCACAATAAAGTATATGCAGATATTAAGCTGAAAAGTTACTTATAGTCAATAGCACGTTCAAAAGGGACCATCAAAATAAAGTGTTACCCAAAAATGAAGTTCTCAAGGTGAAACCATGCCTTGACGCTAGGGGTCAAACAACTAAAACTACTATATATATATATATTTTATATATATATATATATATATATATATATATATATATATATATATATATATATAATAATGCATTTTATTTCATGGCGCCTTTCAGAACACCCAAGGTCACCTCACAAGAAATATACAGGTCACTACACAAATCAAAACACACAACAATCAAACAGCGTATACATATAAAGTACAGTTAAATCTTAATAAAACATGTTATAAAAAAGCCTGTATAAAAAGATATGTCTTAAGGCGTGTTTTAAAAGTCAGCAAGCACTCGCTATTGCGAACATCAAGAGGAAGAGAGTATATATGTATATACAATATCTTTATATGTGTGTGTGTATGTGTGTAAATATAAATATACAAATTTGTGTAAAAGTGGTGTTATTTTTGTCTTGTTCCCCAAACTAAAGTTAACAATGTCTTATTATATATAATTGAAAATACAGTAAAACCATCAATATTGTGAAATATACATTTTAAAATAACTGTTTTCTATGTGAATATATAGTAAAATGTATTTTTTTCCTGTGATCAAAGCTGAACTTTCATTATCATTACTCTAGTCTTCAGTGTCACACAATTCTTCAGAAATCACTCTAATATGATGATTTGTTGCTCAAGAAACATATATATATATCATGAAATGTCATGACTGTCATGAAATCACTTCTCTAAAAACGACATAAATCCCAGTGCAAATGATATCTGACTAATAGATGTTAACCATAGTGAGAAGACTTAAATGAAGTGTTATAAAATGGAAAGCTCCACTAAATTCTGACTGGATGAGTCACGTACCAAACCTCTGAGAAATACCTGTGACCACACATGACTGAATTCCATCTTAATGCCCTATGTTGCAATTGCACACAGCTGCAAGTCACAAATTGCTTGGCGGAGGAATTGTTTATTCTGATTATTATGTTTTTATAGCGTTTTTTTATTTTATTTTTTTGTTATTGCAATGAGCCATTTATCCTCTCATTAGAATCAAGTGTGTATTAATGTGTATGGAAATATGAGCATTTCCTGGAAAATTCAGGAAGTGGACCGTTTTACCAATCTCTTCACTGCATCAAAGTTCAGTAACGCTGAGATTTTCCAGCATTTCTCACCCACGAGCTGAGCGGGCTCCTTGCACTGGAACGTGCTCTTCTTGCCGTAGGTGGTGCCTTCTGGGAAATCAAACTGGGCCGGGTGCACGTGGTACTTATCTGGAAGCCCACAGTCAACCGGCTCACACGATACTTGCTTGTTCCACTTCCTATCAGCACAGGTGATGGTCACGGTTGAATCCGTCTGCAGGGAAAACACGTCAGATTTTTTAGCTATGTCATGCTGACCACACAGTACACTAGGGCTGATACCAATGTAGGGAGTAGTAGCGCTGCAAAATGACACGTCTTCCCCTCATGCATGGGTCTGAAAGCCGTACTGGGGCATTAGTAGGTTTGTGCATTGTGTTTTTTGATGACAAAATAAGGCACAAAATATTATTTTGCAAGTGATACTTCTGATCGTAATATGAATGTTGATTGAATCTTTAGATTTACAATTCATACGTATCATTTACTCTGAAATGTTCTGCAGATAACAAGACAGTAGACCTCTTCCAAAACCCTACCAAATTAGATGACATTTTAACCCTATAAAGCCTAAGTTTGATACCCAAATGGCCTCTAAATAATCAACATGATGAAAAATGTACTGCAAACACAACTGTTGTACTCAAACTACTACATGTCTTCTGTCATCTGATTGATAGTTTAGACTTTTTAAACAAGTAAAAGGCCTTTTAGTATAATTGACAATCAGTCCAATGATCTGAGCTCCTGTTTGGTGGTGCGAGGAGCTGATCCAGATCAGTCACTTACAGGCTCTCAGTTCAGACAGCTACAATCCAATGATAATACATATTCATCTTCCTTTAAAGCTTCACTTGATGCACAGTGTTTTGATAATAAGAAGACAATGTGTGTAGTTTGGACACCGCTGTGCAAAAATGTTGGCACATACTCTTGACCAAAACCCTGTTATTCCAAAAATGCCCCAAAACAACCTGACATCTGGTTACAGAGCTTGAAACATCTTTGACCCAGGATTTTGTTGTAACTTCAATGTCTAATGTGCTTTAGAAATACCTACAGAGAATCTGATTTCAATAAAATCACAAGCCGATAATATCTTCCCTGGTAGCTTTTGGTTGCAAAGAAATGCTGAGGAAAATATGACAAAAAGCATCTTAAATCCATTATTTTGATTGGGTGCATCCAAGATAAACCTATATAAGAAAATGTAATATAAGATTTAGTGTTTTTAGATCTAGAAAAGTGACAGCTGCCTTCTCCTTAAACCCCCCAATCCAAGGTTCACAATGGTGAAAGTTGGGTTATACATTAATTTGTAAGCATAGGAGTTTGTTTGACTTGGCAAAAACCCCTAATGAACCTTGACATGACCTGCAAACATCTGCATGTCATCCGTGACAATATTTTATGATTTTGCAAAAGTTCTCAAGTTCATGTAAATCTTTGGATAGGGATCTCTAACAGTCAATTACATAAACTGTGTCAAATAACTGCAACATTTGAGCAATTTAGTAACAATCATTACTTGCGAATGTTGTCCCATAACAGAACTTACACTTTCATTATAAAGCGCTAATTAGTAATACACCACTGGACACACAAGTTATTGATACGCTTGAGCAGATATTCTTTCCTTCTCAAACATTTCAGCTTTTTCTTTGATTATTTAATACACCACAACAATATCTTCTTACCCAGCCATTACTCACTTTCTTATTTCTCCATGTAAAACATATGCTTTCCACAAGATAAACTCAATCAATATGTTTAGAACATCTGCACAGAATTCCCGAAAGTGCCTGAACATTACCATTTATATAATTATCACATCAGACAAGGTTTCATTCTCTTGTTAAGGACACGAGGGTGTATGAAGGTAACGGCTGACCTTTAGGCACGCGTGCATCAGAGGGCAGCTGAAAACAACTAAAAATAATGAAAAAATTATATCCTTCCCTTTGTGAAGGAAAACTGAATCATGCAAGAAACTTCTCCTGTTCAATATCTGTTCAAATAAGTCAAGTCAAGTCAAGTCAAGTATATTTATATAGCGCTTTTCACAATACAGATTGTATCAAAGCAGCTTCACAGTATCAATCAAAACAACATAACAATGTTTGTTTATTAGTGGAAAACAATAAAATAAAAAAAGACATCCAAGTTTGGAAGGGCTGATCAATGTTATTAATAATTAATTTGAATATCCCCAACTGAGCAAGCCAAAGGCAACAGTGGCAAGGAACCGAAAAACTCCATCAAGTGACCCAGTGGTGTCCTGAAACTCCATCAAGTAACCCAATGGAGAAAAAAAAAAACCTTGGGAGAACCCAGGCTCAGTCGGGGGCCAGTTCTCCTCTGGCTTTTATGAACTAGAGGCCGGATTTACAGTAACTGTAAGTTTTAAAATTTTATATGAATGCCTGGCTGAAGAGATGCGTCTTTAGTCTAGTTTTAAACTGGGAGAGCGAGTCTGAGCAACGAACAATATCAGGAAGGCTATTCCAGAGCTTCGGAGCTAAATGTGAAAATGCTCTCCCTCCTTTGGTGGATCTGGATATCCTAGGTATGACCAGAAGCCTCGAATTTAGTGATCTTAAAGAGCGCGATGGATTATAGGGCGATAGAAGGTCCGTTAAATAGACTGGAGCTAAACCATTTAGGGCTTTATAGGTCAGTAGCAATACCTTGTAATTAATACAGAACTTTATAGGTAACCAATGAAGTGATGATAAAATCGGTGTTATATGATCATATTTTCTTGATCTAGAACTCTAGCGCCTGCATTTTGGACTAACTGTAGCTTGTTTATTGAGGATGCAGGACAACCAGCTAATAAAGCATTACAATAATCTAGTCTCGAGGTCATGAATGCATGAACTAACTTTTCTGCATCAGAGACTGATAGCATATTACGTAGTTTAGCAATGTTTCTAAGGTGGAAAAAGGCTGTTTTTGTAACATATGAAATATGCTTTTCAAAAGACAGGTTGCAGTCTAATATAACACCCAGGTCTTTTACAGTAGAGGATAAAGTTTTTAGAACCGATAAGTATTACTTCTGTCTTGTCTGGATTTAATAAAAGAAAATTACGCGTCATCCAATCTTTTATATCTTTAACACAGTCTGTCAATTTGGATAATTTAGCGTATTCATCTGGCCGTGATGAAATATATATTTGAGTGTCATCGGCGTAACAATGGAAACTAATTCCATGTTTCCTTATAATATTACCAAGTGGCAGCATATATATTGAGAATAATAGAGGGCCTAACACAGATCCCTGTGGCACTCCATAGTTTGCTGAAGTTATGATCGATTTTTCTCCATTTAAATAGACAAAATGGTAGCGGTCGGATAAGTATGACCTGAACCAGCTTAATGCTTGTCCTTGAATACCAGTATAATTTTGTAGTCGATCTAGGAGTATTGTGTGATCTATAGTATCGAACGCTGCACTAAGATCAAGTAAAACTAGTATTGAGATACAGCCTTGGTCTGAAGCTAAAAGTAAATCATTTGTTATTCTAACCAGCGCAGTTTCAGTGCTATGATGTGGCCTGAATCCAGACTGAAACTTTTCATAGATGTCGTTTTCTTGTAAGAAAGAGCCGAGTTGAGCGGACACAACTTTTTCTAATATTTTAGACATAAATGGAAGATTTGAAATGGGTCTGTAATTTACTAGGTTATTTGGATCTAATTGTGGTTTCTTAATAAGAGGTTTTATAACTGCCAGCTTGAACGTTCTTGGAACATGACCTAAAGATAAAGATGAGTTAATAATATTGAGAAGAGGCTCTTCCACTATAGGTAACACTTCTTTCAGTAGTTTAGTTGGTATAGGATCTAATAAACATGTTGTTGTTTTAGATGAAGTGATAAGTTTGTTTAACTCTTTTTGTTCTATAGTTGTAAAGCATTGTAATTGCTCTTGCGGAGCGACAATTGTGGCCGAATCATAAGGCGGGAGCAAGGATTGAACATTTACAATTGTGGTTCTGATGCTTTCAATTTTCTCGTTGAAGAAGTTCATGAAATCATTACTACTAAACTGTAACGAGGTATTTTGTTCAGACGACGTCTGTTTATTTGTTAGTCTAGCCACGGTGTTAAATAAAAACCTTGGATTGTTTTGGTTGTTTTCTATTAGTTTGCGGAGGTGCTCAGCCCTGGCCGCTTTTAGGGCCTTTTTATAACGTGACATACTGTCTTTCCACGCGATTCTAAAGACCACTAAATTAGTTTGTTTCCATTTACGCTCTAAATTACGGGTTTCTCTCTTTAGAGCATGCGTAGTATTATTGTACCATGGTGCTATACTTTTCTCTCGGACCTTTTTTAATCTAATGGGTGCAACAATATCCAATGTTCTAGAGAGAATGGTGCTCATAGTGCTAGTTAGTTCGTCTAGTTCATCTGTTTGTTTGGGTTCAGGCCGCAGCTGAGACAGATCAGATAAGCTATTTGAGAAATTATCTATGGTGGATGGAAGGATTGTTCTGCCTGGTCGATAACATGGCGCAGCATGACATATTACAGACGTACGTAATATGCAAGTTACCATGTAATGGTCAGTGACATCATCACTTTGTGGAATGATATCTATATCGGTTGGATCGGTTCCATATGATATAATTAAATCGAGTGTATGATTAAGACGATGAGTTGGTCTGGTGACGTTTTGCTTGACCCCGAAGGAGTTTAATAAATCTGTAAACGCAGCCCCTAACGCATCATTTGAATTATCGATGTGTATGTTAAAATCTCCAACAATTAATGCTTTATCGACGTTGACCAATAGATCTGAGAGAAAATCTGCAAACTCTTTTAGGAAAACAGTGTAAGGCCCTGGAGGTCTATATACGGTAGCCAAGGCTAGAGATAATAGGGATTTTTTTCTTACATCTAAGAGCGTAACATTTAGCACAAGTACTTCAAACGAATTAAACCTATGACGAGTTTTCTGAGTAACATTAAGGATATCCCTGTAGATTGTTGCAACACCGCCGCCACGACCGATTAGACGGGGCTCATGCTTATAACAGTATCCTGGCGGAGTAGACTCATTTAGACCGAAATAATCATTTGGTTTAAGCCAGGTTTCAGTAAGGCACAGTACATCGAAATTATTATCTGTGACCATTTCATTTACAATAACCGCCTTAGGTGTGAGCGATCTAATGTTAAGAAGACCTAGCTTTAGAAATTGTTTTTGTTCACTAATAGCGTTTTTTTTTTTTTTATAACAATTAGATTTTTTCTAGATCCTGCAGTAGATTTATTATTTGATCTCAGTAAACGAGGAATAGACACAGTTTCTATGCAATGTTCTACACTAGTATTAATATAAATTAAATTGGTGCAGCAGAGACTGTGATTTGGATTTTTGGTTACTAGTCAAACGGTGTTTAACATCTTAGAGATGTTATCCGACAGAAGATCTGCCCCGATTCTACTTGGGTGTAAGTAGCCTCAAGTAGCCTTGAAGCCTCGGTCGCTCCCAGAACAGATTCCAATTATTTACAAAGAGCAGTTTCTGCTCATTGCACCATGACATTAACCATTCATTTAGCGCGAATAATCTACTGAACTTTTCATGCCCTCGTCGGTACGTGGGAAGCGGTCCAGACACAATGATCGTTGTTTCAGGCGATGTGCTGCGAACCGTTTCGATCAGGCTCCTGAAGTCTTTCTTCAGAACCTCCGTCTGTCGCAGCCTAGTGTCGTTAGCTCCCCCGTGCAACACAACAGCTCCGACGCGCTCGTCACCGTTCAAGATCTCAGGTACCCGCGCAGCGATATCAAGAACACGAGCACCAGGAAAGCAATGACTGTGCACCTTACTTTTACCTAACGTAGAGTGGACGTGTCGGACGGTGGAATCGCCGATGATCACAGCATCGCGTTCCGTTTCGCGAAGAGAGGAGAAGCGGTTCTGAGTGGAGATCTCGAAAACCGGAAGGGGCGAAAATATTCTGGTCCTGGCTCGCGGCTTCCGCGGAACCACCCAGGCTTCGTGGTGTTGTGTCGGAGCCGGAGTGAATGAAACCATGGCTGATCGGGACCTGGACGCTCGGGACCAATGCTGAGAAACGCACGGAGTAGACGCGGCGAGGGTCAGCGGGTTACTAACATTAATCACCGATTCGTGTGCATCGGTGCGTGATGTTTCAAGAGCTAAACGCCAGTCTCTCAGCTCAGCTTGTCTCTCTAAAAGGTCACGGATCTGTTTCTCAACAGCTTCTAATTCAGACTGCACCGCGAGCATCTCAAATCTGTTCTCATCTGCACCAAAAGGTAGATATACATCTGATATATTCGCCATTTTAACAGATGGACAGTAAGTTAGCAACGATGCAACCAGTGATGCTATTAATATTAATACTAATTTATGACTGAAGTCTTGGATATAATCCGTCTTTTTAGTGGTACGGGTGTAATGTAGACGCACGATAGACGAGAAAATGTTCGTTTGTAAGTGAGTGTAAAGAAGACTCGCTCAGCCGTGACCCACAGGTGTAACGGCCCAGTGTTGGGTCACGCTTGAGACGGTCTGCTCAACAGTCCGAGTTGTAATTATGAGGTAAATGATGGTTCAAAGCAGGATAAAAGAAAGAAATACGGAAAAACAGAAAGAAATACGATGCTAATACGAGGCTTAGACAGCCACGACGCAAACAAACTCACAGCAGGCAGCCAGAAGCAATCGAGCAATCAGAAGCAATCGAGCAATCTGGGCAGCAAGAGGCAGCAAAATTGAAATACAATTCAATTCAATACATCTGGATCAGCGTTATCATAAACTAACCATAAAAAAAAACAATTGTTTTACTTGAACTAAAATAAACATACTAAAATAAAACACTTCATTAGGTACACCTTGCTAGTACCGGGTTGGACTCCCTTTTGCTTTCAGAACTGCTTTAATTCTTATTTCCTGAGATTCAACAAGGAGCTGGAAACATTTCTCAGAGATTTGTGTCGATATTGTCATGATATCAGATCTATGCTGCAGATTTGTCGGCTACACATCCCTGATTAGGGTGACCACCTGGCTATTGCTCTCTTGCAGGACAGCAGACCTGATTTTGCGGGACACGAGGGAGAGAACTTACTATTATTATACTAGGTGAATAAATATTGATTTTATAGATGTCTTTTTGCAGTGATGTCAACATGCTTTAAATTGCTAATAGGCTTTATAAAAATATTAATGACGGCGCTGTGAACGTCACTAATATAAAACTCATTTTAACAGCACGGGTCTATTTAATCTAAATAATTAAGTGAAAATCCAATCGCTAAAAAGCATATTTCGAAATAAGCACATAAATTCCATTAGGAAAGAATAGAAATATTACATGCGTTCTTACCGGATTCAGTGCATCTTGAATTTGATATTTTTTGTCTGATCTGATTCTTGGGAGCTCCGGATATATCCATTTTTCTGTTGCATTTTATTTATTTTTTTTGTCTGTGTGGGTTTTTTTTTCTCAGTGTTTGTTTTCCCGCTCTGGCTAGAACCAATTATAATGGCTGCGCTGCGCATGTTCAGTGTTTTCTTAACATTTTTTATTGTAGAATTGTAATTTAAAGGACGATGAAATAAAATGATGCAGGCAAAATTTCAATGCGGGACACTGCTTATAACGTGCGGGACGCTGGACAAAGCTTCAAATTTCGGTGGTCACCCTATCCCTGATGTGAATCTCCTGTTCCAGCACATCCCAAAGCGGCTCTGTTGGATTGGGATCTGGTGACTGGAGGCCATCTGAGTTTAGTGAACTCATTGTCATGTTAAGGGAAACCTGTTTGAGATGATTTATTGAGATGAAGTAGCCATCAGAAGATGGTACACTGTGGTTATCAATGGACATGGTCAGCACCAATACTCAGGTCGGCTGAGGCGTTTAAATGATGTTCAGTTGGCACTAAGGAGCCCAAAATGTGCCAAGAAAATATCCATTACACCAGCAGCAGCCTGAACCGCTGATACAAGGCCGGATGATCCACGCTTTCATGTTGTTTGTACCAAATCCTGACCCGACCATCTAAATATCACAGCAGAAATCAGAGTCATCAGACCCGCTGACGTTTCTCCAGTCTTCTGTTGAGTTTTGGTGAGCTTGTGTGAGTTGTAGTCTCAGTTTGCTGTTCTCAGCTGACAGGAGTGTGTGTGTTTCTTCTGCTGAAGGAGCTCTTCTGCTTCAAGGTTGTCACTTGTAACCAGTGCTTATTTGAGTTAGTGTTGCCTTTCTATCAGCTGAACCAGTCTGGCCATTCTCCTCTGACCTCTGACATCCGCCAGACATTTTCACTCACAGAACTGACACTCACTGGACATTTTCTCTTTTTCCGACCATTCTCTTTAAACCATATGGTTGTGCATGAAAATCCCAGTACCATGCTCCAGGTACGCAAATTATTCCAGATGTGTTATTCTTATATACACAACTATTGTAGCTCTAAACAAATCATCAATGCTTTGAGACACTGAGTAATATTTTAAGGATCAAGTTGGCAGGTAAAGATAATATAAAATAGTTTTTCTAGGCAAAATCATTTAAGCACTGATTAGATGAGATACATTTAATATTGTTATTGTTGTAGAAGAGACTGGATTTCATATTGGTTTTCCATTAAACATCTGAGCATAGTCTTTGCGATGATGAAAACAAACAAGGACGCACAAACAAGTGGAGAGAACAGATCCTTTTGAAGATAGCACCATCTGAAGCAGATTTCCTGAACGCTTCATGCACTTTCTAATGAAGCTCGACAAGATGCAACTTGATGCCACTGTCCTTGCTCCCATGCTGACGCCACAGAAACACACTGTTCTGACATCCTATTGCATGACCTCGTCATAAATGCTGCTGAGACGAAGAATGAAGAAATCAAACACGAGGGCGAGATCATATCGCTCTGGGCAATGTTTGATCAAACTATTACATTACTGCAATGACAACCGATGAAACCAAAAACGGACATGCTACCTGCAACGACAAATCAACCGGTTTCAATGAGAGTTGGTGATCTGAGGCATCTTGAACAGGCCCGTACAGAATTGCCACAAAGAAAACATATTTTTGCAGAAATGGAATTAATTGGAAGTGCTACGACTTGTGCCTCAGAGCGGCTGACAATGCGGTCATGTTATCTTGCATTCGGATGCTGGTGTTTGAGATGCGAGGTCATCATACCCAATCATTCTGATGACAGACTTTGGCTCTGGCGTTTCAGAAACACCAAACTAACATTTAAGATGCTGTGCCATGCGATTGCTCCGCTGGTTAGTACAGCTATCCAATCACATTCGCTGTTGAGGCAAAGTCATGTAAGTTTCATGTGATGTCAAACACTGAAAAGGAACGCCCACCTGGAGGGCAAAACAAGGCTTTCCTCCATTGTACCCCAATTATTTTTTAAATTGCAGTTTGTTCACATACAGTATTTTTGCTTTTCTTCTTTAGAGAGATGATCAAAAAAAATATTCTTGGCTCGAAACTGACAGGCCTGTCCTGCAGTTCTATGGATGTTTGCAGCAGTTGTGCGTAAGTTACAGCTCAGCCTAGTTTTGACGTAAAGGGCCACTGCAAAAAAAGCACTGTCTTGTTTCCAGTCCAAATATCTAAAAAGTCTTAAATCAAGATGCATTTACTAGATGAGTAAAAGCCATAAGATATGTCTTGTTTTCAGGGGAAATAAATTTGCTTAAAAAAAGCTAAATTATCTGCTAATGGAATAAGAAAAATAATCTTGTTTTTGCATGAATTAAAATTATTTTTCTTATTCCATTGGCAGATAATTTTGCTTTTTTTAAGCAAAAACTTGATTATTTTGTATTTATTTCCCCTGAAAACAAGACATAATATGTGACCCTGGACCACAAAGTCTCATGTGTCAATTTTTTTAAATTGAGATTAATACATCACATGTAAGCTGAATAAATAATCTTTCCATTGATGTGTGGTTTGTTAGGATAGAACAATATTTGGCCGAGATACAACTATTTCAAATCGGGAATCTAAGGGTTAAAAAAAATCTAAATATTGAGAAAATCCCCTTTAAAGGTTTCCATTTCTGTTGGCGATTGTGCTGCATCCACTTACAAAAATATTTTTGTATATATATACAGTATATATATATATATATATATATATATATATATATATATATATATATATTTAAGGTAGGAAATTTACTAAATATCTTCATGGATCATGATCTTTACTTAATATCCTAATGATTTTTGGCATAAAAAAAATAAAAATAAAACATTGTTTTGTTGGCTATTGCCACAAATATACCAGTACGACTTAAGATCCAGGGTCACATATCTTATGGCTTTTACTCATCTAGTAAATGCATCTTGATTTAAGACTTTTTAGATATTTGGACTGGAAACAAGACCTTCTTCCTTTCCAAGAAGGAAACTCGTTTGCATTGTTCTGTGTGACCATCTTTAGACAAACCAAACATATAATCCTTCTCGCTTCATCGAGTACCTGGCTCTTGATGATGTCATCGTCCCGGTGGATTTGCAGGACGTAGCCGCTGTTGCACGTGACAGTGCAGCGAGCGCCGTTGAAGTAGCCGCCGTCGCTGCACTGCATCTCTGCGTTACGGATCAACGGCTCTTGGCAATCAATGGCTTCACACGAGTAATGAACACAACTGAAAAGATGCAGAGGAAGAGAGAAGGTTAACAAGTGAGATGCACATCAATCTGTAATACGTGGCAATGCTATTTTTTCCTGGCCATCACAATTAATCTCAACTATTACTCCATTAATGCACCTTATAATGCATTTAATGATCTCATAATTTGTATCTATTCATTGTTACAACTTTAAAAAAAATACTGCATTAAAACACAAGACAAATATCCAGTTTTAGATGTAACAAGGAATCTGCTAAAATTGTAATGGATTTCGTAACAATTACGTTTGAAAAGACAATGTATTATGATGTACATTATGAATATCTTTATAAAAAGCTTTAAGCTTTTCATTCTGAGAAGTGCAGACATTGAGTCAGAACTTCTATTCAAATCAATGAACTCTGGATGTTTATTACAGCTTACTGGAAACGAAAGAAGAAGAAAAAAGGTTGTAAAAGACTTTGGTACCTATTCATGAAACCACAGATTTTTAGCACTTTTACAGTAATGCAGTTTAACCGGATGTCTTCAGATGCTTTTATGCACTTTTTTAAAAATAATTATGAAAGTCAATATCTATCTTTCACAAGATAAAAGAAAAAAAAATGTTTGTTAGGAAACTGAGAGGATTGTGGGGGAGTTTTGGTGTCAGATGTCTACGCTGTTCTTTGTTACATAAAGAGTAATTCATGTGGCCAGATGAACAATGCTGGACAAATTAAGGTCTAAACTCGTTCGACAGAAAGAGGAAAAAAAGCTAGTGGGAAGGAAAAATAAATCTCTACTGGAGTCAGTTTGTAAATGCAGAGTTGGCATTTTTAAACTCTTAGCTGACCAAGTAAAATCCTGGCAGATCTGGCGGTGGTCATAGGGGCGATCATGAGGTACTGGACCTTTTCAGTAAACAAGACATGAAGAAACATGGTTTAAGGTTTCAGACACATGTTTTTAAAGCAGGAGAACATGAAAAGTAGCTCCTGTCCCGTACTTGGAATCACTCAAATGTTTTATGCAATCCAGTTGTTGTTTGAGCCATGTATTTAATTGCGTATGTAACAAGTGTCTCGATTGCAGTGACCGGAATAATGCATACCTGCCAACTTTTGAGTACAGCTTTGCGTGAGGGGGGGGGGGGGGGGATGCTTTTGAAATGCTTTTTTGCTATCAGTGTGATAACTTTTTCTCTCAAACTTTTTTTTTTCTCTCAGATAATTTATTTTCTTGCATTTAATAAAGACACAACAATTCTAACTCCATACTAAACGTCCTCGCGCTGCGCCGCGCAAAATGAATGGGTTTCACACTCTTTTACTGTCTATGGTAGCGCAGCGCCGCGCAGCGCCGCGCATTCCGCGTTCTGTCTGAAAGGCGCTTTGGAGGAACTACAAACACGAGTAAAAAGTGTTTAAAAAAACTACAAAACATGACATGCGCGACCGACGGTGAGAGATTTAGATAAAAGTTTGAGTGACTCAATTAAAAGTTTATTTAATTAAAGTTATCCGTGACCGTGTTATATTTCATCTACAATAACAATGAATGTCGACTTTTATAAAGATCCGTTGGGCCATTGACTTTTAAATGCATAATTAACGTTATGCATATGAGGAGAGTTCTCCACATGAAAGACCCGCGAGTTACAGATCAACGTGCTTCTGCATTTCTCTCCGATACGGTAGGAAATTAAATAAAATGTGGAGGATTTTATCTTTGACAAGATGATAGACAGGCCAGTTTACTGTGACATGAGACAGACTGTAAAAAAAATATACGGGGGGGGGGGGGGGGGGGGATTTTAAAGAGATTTAACCTGTGCGCGTGATGGACAGGAATCCTACTCTCAGTATTACGCAAGGTCTCTCTCTCGTGCCGTTCGCGCGCCCTACGCGGTTTGAAGCACAGTCTCTGTCTCGCATGCACGCTCGCTCTAGATTACGCCCGATTTGAACGAATTTGCGTATAACTATTCGATCCCGAGTGGCTCAACACGTAGATCTATAGATAAACTCATCTTTCAGGCATTTGACCGACCAGGTTGACACTTCAGCGTGAGAAATCAGGGGTGTGGCGTGTGCGCGTGTGAAACCATTCAAATGCGGGTGTCTCACGGCCAATGCGTGAGAGTTGGCAGCTATGATAATGCGTAAAACAACCCAAATAAAAGGCACACGAGTACGATCCACTTAGAGTCCCTGTAAAGGCAATTAAAAAAAATTATTCTAAACACATTATAAATGTATTGCTAAAACATATTACAAAGACTGTGACCTGTGAAGTACTGAATTGTGGAGTTAGACCATGAAAAGGCAAGAGGCGCGAGTTAACGTACACAAATAATTTTTACTAAAGCTAAAAAAAAAAGGCCAATAATAATTTAAAACCAGAAGCCAGCAAAACTGCCATTGGTCGAATGGAACAGAGAAAAAAAAAAGACAATTAACAATAATCGTTGCAGGGGCTGAGGCTTCCTATATGAAGAACAGGCTAGTATGACAGCGCCAGGTATACAAAAGAGATTCAGAATCACACCCACAAAATCCACAGCAATAATGACAACCCATGGTGAAGTAAAGCCTGTGGTGAAGCAAAGCCCCGGCGCTCAGGTCCGTCAAGCCCACTTGGACATTACACAAACACGTGACTGGACCAGTTACGGCCTAAGCCTTATATGGGTGTTGTATTTGTGTGTTGTGCTTGTCTTGTTCTGTGCTCTGAGAGTTGTTCTGCGTACCTGTGCCCCGTTGCTCTAACGGCTCCTGGTTAAGTATATAAAACGCTTCATGGTGTCCAGAAGACAAGCTGTGCTCTATATGTGTTCTGTGATGTTTCGTTGATTTATTTGTTTGTCTTTGTTAAGTATATTTAGATTTCTCGGTTTTATCTGTTGATTAAGATACGCGAGTTTGTGCATTCGTTATTTAGCCTTATAATAAATATTTAAACTGCCTTGCGTGTGCTTTTATGTTGGTTTCCCCTTTTCCAATGAGCACTTTAAAACAAGGGTTCGTAACTGGACTCCAAAAGCAGCGTGGCTCAAAGAACGAGTGTTTGGGAGAGAGCTGTGTTTAGGGGACTGCTCTCTCTCAGCCTGCCTTAACAGAGCCACAAAGTACATTAACAACAACAAACACACATTTCGACCTTAATTTAGAAGGCATGCGAGATTATCTAGCTCTTGCAAAAATAAACAATTTAGCTACCGTGATCCGATGACGTAACACTCACGATGCACATATAACTCATACAATAGCTTCTATAGTGGCTGTAACAGCAACAGCTGGTGCTCAGACCCGAGTTATGTTAAACTGCAATGGCGCACAGATGGGAGCCCTAAAGGCACACCGCACTGAAACACATAGCTGTAGCTCAAGTTAAATCGAAACAAACTTCCCACAAACCCCTGAACACACAGCATTTAACTTACCAGAGTGTAAGCAGCACACCACACACAAAGTCTTGGTAGCCCAACATCACACTTAACAAGTAAAATCACATAATGTCACTGGAAAACACTATGATCAAACAGCTAAGCTAAACAGCTAAAGCCACGTAACCCCGTAGGACGAAGGGAAGAGGTGGGCTTCGACCATGACGCACTTCAAGAGACACACACTACAGGCTTTTATACTGTAGTCGCCACGCATCTAATGATTTTGGACATGTCACAAACATCACTTCATGAAGTTTCAGCTGTGTCTTGTGATATGCTGTATTTTCAACAAGAAAGTCATATTTTCTATTGTGAATGCATTTTTAATAAACTGGTATTGATTACACGCAATTTTGCACTTTAAATGTTTTTTTATTACATTGCAGAACCATTGAAAATAAACTTGTGAATGCAAACTACTGAACTCTTTGTAAAAACCAGTGATGACCAGTAAGACCAGAAACTTGCAGAAGATATACACTTTCCCTAAAACAGTTATTTGACAAACCATTTACCCCAATAGCTTATTGTAAGCATTTGCTCAATCAATTTTGTCTTATGAACTCCAAACTGAATGTCAGAATGGGAAAGAAAGGTGATTCAAGCAATTTTGAGCGTGGCATGGTTGTTGGTGCCAGATGGGCCGGTCTGAGTATTTCACAATCTGCTCAGTTACTGGGATTTTCACGCACAACCATTTCTAGGGTTTACAAAGAATGGTGTGAAAAGGGAAAAACATCCAGTATGCGGCAGTCCTGTGGGCGAAAATGCCTTGTTGATGCTAGAGGTCAGAGGAGAATGGGCCGACTGATTCAAGCTGATAGAAGAGCAACTTTGACTGAAATAACCACTCGTTACAACCGAGGTATGCAGCAAAGCATTTGTGAAGCCACAACACACACAACCTTGAGGCGGATGGGCTACAACAGCAGAAGACCCCACCGGGTACCACTCATCTCCACTACAAATAGGAAAAAGAGGCTACAATTTGCAAGAGCTCACCAAAATTGGACAGTTGAAGACTGGAAAAATGTTGCCTGGTCTGATGAGTCTCGATTTCTGGTAGAGTCAGAATTTGGCTTAAACAGAATGAGAACATGGATCCATCATGCCTTGTTACCACTGTGCAGGCTGGTGGTGGTGGTGTAGTGGTGTGGGGGATGTTTTCTTGGCACACTTTAGGCCCCTTAGTGCCAATTGGGCATCGTTTAAATGCCACGGCCTACCTGAGCATTGTTTCTGACCATGTCCATCCCTTTATGGCCATCATGTACCCATCCTCTGATGGCTACTTCCAGCAGGATAATGCACCATGTCACAAAGCTCGAATCATTTCAAATTGGTTTCTTGAACATGACACTGAGTTCACTGTACTAAAATGGCCCCCACAGTCACCAGATCTCAACCCAATAGAGCATCTTTGGGATGTGGTGGAATGGGAGCTTCGTGCCCTGGATGTGCATCCCACAAATCTCCATCAACTGCAAGATGTTATCCAATCAATATGGGCCAACATTTCTAAAGAATGCTTTCAGCACCTTGTTGAATCAATGCCACGTAGAATTAAGGCAGTTCTGAAGGAGAAAGGGGGTCAAACACAGTATTAGTATGGTGTTCCTAATAATCCTTTAGGTGAGTGTAAACCACATGTATACATGTGTTAAGCAAAGACACCAAAACACTGCATTTTTGAGTTTACCATTGTTACTATTGGCCTAAATTCATCTTATTAGTTTGCAAATTAATTTATGGTACACCCATTAACCAGTGAGCCAAATCCCAGAGCCAACCACAGCCCTCTGAACACAATAAACTAATGCTTTAGTGGCATACAGGACTGAAAAGAGAAGGGACACATAAAACCAAACCATGTTAACGGACCCTGTTGTTAAAAACATTGGGAGCAGGGACATGGTGTTTCGTATCGGGTGGTATTACAGGAAATATGTTATTGGTGGACAAAGGCCTCCGCAGATGATTCCAGATGAAATACTGACTGATAAATAGTTTGCAAGGTCTGAATATTCAGCATGCGTGCCTCTGAGCATTATTTGAAGAAAATCAACCACTCAATAAAGTACACTATGGACCTGAAGCAAATCAAACCGCTGTCGATACAGCGTCACTTTGCATTCAAAGGGCAGCTTATTCATGGCCAACAAATAATTTTCTGCTTTAACTGAATGCAAATGGAACTCTTTCAAAATGACCTCATTCTATAAATCAAGCAAATTATGTTTATTGCACTTTCTTACATGAGCTTCAGAACCGAATGGATGAACACAGAACGTTAACCCTATACAGGTGAAACTCGAAAAATCAGAATATCGTGCAAAAGTTTGTGTATTTCAGTCATTCAAATTAAAAGGTGAAACTAATATATTTGGTATATATAACTATATACATATGCATGATTATACTTTTCAGAGGGCTGATATATATATATATATATATATAATTTTTTTTTTTTTTTTTTTTTTTTAAAGAACCCTTTATGCCAAAAAGGTTCTATGTAAGGAGACATGTCTTAAATGATTGCATAATACTTTCATATTGTATGGGATGCTTCTTTTCTTTTTTTCAACTGTTTACAAGCTGAAAATAAATGAAAATAAAACTTAATCCCAAAGATGACAGCACCTGACAAAACCATTCAAGATTCTACATAGAGCGTTTTCTTCTAAGAATGAGAGCGGTCTATGAAAGCAGTGGTTTGACTCTCTAGGCCTGATAGCTCACCTCTGGCCCATGGGGTTGTATATTTCATTGCTCTGACAGCCGCTGATGGTGATTGGGTCAAAGAACTGGAAAGAGCGCAGGCCGACACCGGAGATGGCCACGAGATCGGAGCGAAACATGAGGAGAATGGCTTTGGTGTGGTAGAAGGCCATGCTCAAGTCATGATTTACTGGGATGACCAGAGGATTGGTGCGGCAGCTCAAACGCCAGTCACCTGAACATTTCAGGGGAAGGAATAGACGTATTTAAACAATTCCCAATATTAGAATCCAATTCAAAAAGTTGCACTCGCCAAAAAAACTGTGCATCGTCCCCAGATCTCACCTAAGCTGTGGATGGCCTCTTTGGTGTCGATCAGTTGGACTGTAATGTTGCACTGGGCTTGGTCGATGAAGCTCGTTCCATCTGCCGCTAAATGGATGATAACAGCCGCAGCAACCATAGGGTGTGAGAAATACGCCTGTTGGAGACAAGATCTGGTTTACATGTATGCAGAAGTCTTGTTTTAAACATGAAACATGAGACATGGGTCTAGCCTTCAGAGAACCACTGGGTAACACTTTATTTCGATAGTCCACTTTAGACATACAACTGACTATAAGTAACTTTTCATCTACATGTCAACTAACTGTCATTAGAGTATTAGTAGACTGTCTGCTTAATATCTGCTAACACTTTATTTTGTTGGTCCCCCAACAGACACTCAACTGACTATAAGTAACTTGGCGACTACAAGTCAACTTATTCTCCTAACCCGAACCCTAACACCTAACCATAACCACAGTCTACTGACAGTCTAATACTCTAATGAGAGTTAGTTGACATGTAGTTGAAAAGTTACTTATAATTAGTAGAACGTCTAAAGTGACTATCGTAATAAAGTGTTACCGACCACTGTAGCAAAATCTCATCACATGTTTAAGGCAAGACACTACAGGCAAAAACATTGTTTTGTCACGTACTGGTCAATTTTGAGATTTTTGACTGTTTTGCTTCAATAACACCTTCAATCAGACTAGTGGAAAGAAAATATAAATAAAATAAAAGATTTAAGAGTTATATATTTGCATCTGTAGATTTCCATTACAATACATATCTTTAAAGATTTAAGCCAGAAATCTCCACTTCAGTAGCACTTACTGTATATACGTCAAATATATACGGTTTGCACATAATATTAATTTATTTCTAAAATTCATGGTGAAAATGTTTATTGTCCTGCCTGGTGACTATGGAATCATACAAAGAGATATCCAAAATCCCAGTATAAAAACTCATTCCAGTATAAAAACTCAATTTGAACCTGGCTTTATCCAATGTTCAGATTTCTGCTCTAAACTGTATGCATATTAGTGCATTTTTAATTAGATATTGCCTCATAATCAGACACAGTTGGGAAAAACTCAGAGTAAAACTGGGAGTTGTGAATAATATGATACACCGGTGTTTTGCCAGATGAGAAGTTTATCAATGCATCATCTTTTTACTCTTTTAATTCATTTTATAACTGTTTATAACTGTTAATTTTCCTTGCTTTTATTTTGTGATTATTTTAATCCTTCCTTTTGTAAAACACTTTGAATTGTCATAGTGTATGAAATGTGCTATATAATAAACTTGCCTTGCCTCATTTTCATTTTTAAAACTTGTGATACAAAATTGTATGTCTTAATTTACTGTGATTAATTAACTGGAGAAGTATAGTAAAAACTTCTTTTTTTTTTTTAATTACTCTATTCACCTGTGGTGTACTTGCCTTAAAGCAATGAATAAACTTTTATACCAACGCAGCTCACAGTCTGAAATGTATCAACTACTTGGGCTTGAAGCATATTTACATTTGAAATCTCCCAACATGTCAAATACAATTATAATGATAAAAAAAGAAAAAGACCTTCAACCAGTACTGGGGATACCAGGAAACCCCCTGAGCCTCATCACATGGAAACCAGGCGTACTGAGACACTCCATCAGAGAGGTCAAACATCTTGGACTGGCATGTCTGGGGATAGGAAACGTAAACAAACAAAAACAGGAAATTGCTTAAACTTTTGTAAACATTCAACGTGTCATTGTTTAGCTGTAGTGATGATCCAAACAAACATGCATGACACAGAAAAACGATGAAATAATATTTAATAAACACCAGAAACACTACAGCAATATAATGTGACTTCAACAGAAGACCCTGAACAGAGGAAGACAGAAGGCTTAAATACGACAGGAAACCAATCAACAGAAACAGGAAACAGGTGTGAACTAATGAGAAACCATGACGACTACTGGAAGACTAGAACTGAGGCTGCGTTTACACGTGTCCGGCTATTTTCATAAATGGACATTTCACCCTCTCCGTTTTCAAAAATAACACACTGGTCAGTTTTCAGAAAAGTGTTTGTTTACACGAACCGTGTGTATATGCTGTCAAGAGCATGCCAGACCTGTAGGTGTCAGTGTGACGAGAAGCTCAAGCCCACGTTAGCCAATCAGAATCCTGAAAATAGCAACAACACCTCGACATAATAGAGCAGCTGTATCTGCAAATGCAAACACAGGAAAAGGGTTTGCTCAACATAAATACGACTGCGACTCTGAACGCGTCCATGATCACCAAAGACAAATGAAGATGTAAACACAGGACGCACTTTTGACGCGGGAGCAAGTTCTGTCGCATCTGTGACGTCGGCGGCCTAAAACTCAGTGTTTATCAGTTCACATGCAAACGTGCAAACAAAGTTTTCCAAAAATCTTTTTGAGTTTTTAGAAAGAATCGTTTTCAGAGGCGAATTCTCCGTTTGTGTGTAAACGAAGGCAAATGTCTCCGTTTTCCAAAATAACCATGTACTGTACGTGTAAACGGAGCATAAGAGCTGTAGATCGTTTGCTTAGTTCAGAAAAGGGACTTAATTTGTTACAATGTTACATTTTCATCTTGGTTTGAGTCAGGCAACATTTCAAAGCATACCAAAATGTGTTTATGCAAGTCACATGTGAGTAAAACTGTCCTCTTATTGGTAAGAGTTCACCTGTTTTCATTTCTCTGTGTCATCCATCAAAATGGATCAAGTTAGCTCTGTGGACTTATAGTGGCTGTACCTGTAGAGGTTTTCTGCAGAGCCACTTTAAAGATGAAACGAAACGAATCTTTACAACGGAACTGATTCAACACTGAACTGACTTTAGCTGAACAATAACACTATTTTCTTTTAGAGTTGCTGTACAGCCGAAATAAACTCTGTTTGCATCATTTTCCTGTTTATCCCTGTAAAGCTGCTTTGAAACAATCTGTATTGTATAAAGCACTATAGAAATGAAGGTGACTTGACTTGTCCTGATAAATTATATATATTTCATTATACTTAAAATTATATATATTATATTATTTATAATGCAATTAGAGCGGGAATCAGGGCTTCGTCGGGGCAGCATTCTTGCAATTCTTGCAATTTTAAAATTCTCAAGATTCTTAAGCTTCTCAACCACAAAAATTATGAATTTCCTGTTATGAATTATTTGGTCGTTGGTCTGCTTTCTCAGCTCAACCGAGCCACTCCAGAGTTTGTTTTCAATCGAGACACCTCGTTCAAGCGATCTTGGAGCAATAGTTTTGGTGCGGATATGAGCGCGATTGCCGTGTTCATTTACGCCTGTCCAAAACACACCAGGTTCAGAAACAAACGGTGTGAAAACGACCAAACACAAGACAGAGACAAAGACTAAAAATAAACAAGACCGAGAACTAAACATGACCGCGACACATAGACGGCTTTGTCTTGACAAACTCCGCTCTTTGTTTTCAGTCAATGAGGAAGAGTTTCTTCCTCAAACACTAAAATTGTCATCATTCACTTTAATGCCATTCAACTTGCCATTTATTATTATTTTCAAACAAGATGATGTTTTGTGTACATATCTCTCTCTCTCTCTCTCTCTCTCTCTCTCTCTCTATGTTGGTAATGTTATACTGCTGAAAAAATGAATTAATTGGAAAAAATGTATGTAGTTTGCTGGTTTTACAAAATCTAAAATACAGGATACAGCATTTTCACGATTTTTTTGTACCCTTTCCCTGCAGTTCCCTAACAGTTTTTTTTAATGTATTTTTCTGTTTGTTACTCTGTTAATATGAAGGGCCAAAGACCATTGACAATTTGACTTGTTAGAGACATATAGGTGAACAGCTCTAGAAAACAGTGTCTACCCTACAATAATCTGCATTGTGTAATGTTTTGAGAATACTGTGAAAGTGATTTTATCGAACCTCACTTAAAAAAGATCATGACATTAGACAAGGACACCATGTTTGGCCCAATATCCTGACCATATGAAATATGATACATGTAATTGGAGACACAATGGAAACCACACGGAAAAATAATGAAGCATCTGACCAAGAGATCTGTTGATGTGTCATGTATGATCTGGTCCCTCAAGTATTGCAAACGCAGGTGGCACTTTTTTCCCTGAATGCACAGAATGCACTTTTTCCATGTTTGTGCAAAGCAAAACGCCTTCAAATCAATGGATAAACATCATACATGTAGTGTGTATATACATAGCCTTTGTGAAAAAGATGTGTGCTTAGTTGTATTGAATGTGCACATGTAGTTCAATTACTGTGTACATACTGTATATGTTTTTACATTGTGCTTATATTGAAAAATTCCTGCATGTAATGACATATGTAATTAATTTATTTAATTACATCAATAATTACTAGAGATCAATCGATAATCGGTTTTACCAATATTTTTCCTGATATTTAAGCATTTACCCATAATCGGGTATCGTTTTTGTTCAGTTTTTTTTTGTTCAAACAGTTTGTTCAGTTCAGTGCTGTTGTTTTAATTATCAAAAACAGAAATAAAGCAATAAATAAATATCGGTTTAATAAATTAGGTATTTTGGTATTGGTATCGGTTATATAAAAAAAAAATCCATATCAGTCGATCTCTAATAATTGACCAATACCCAAACCTGTCCTATCTTTACCAGGATCCCACCTCAATAGCAGGAAAAGTGTTTTGCAATACATCAACAAGTAGATTGTACAAAACAAGTAAATAGTATTCAATGACACCGAACCCAATATAATATTAATGAAATAAAAAGCCACTTAAGTCTACTTAAAGAGAGCGCACTTTCATGACTATGTTTCTTAGCACACTTAAGTACAATTTTAAAAAGCACACTATAATAATGCTCATTTAAAAGATTTAATTTAAAGTACATTTTACATCATTATGTCTTCTTTTGACATACCTTAAACAAGTACACAAGTGTTGACCAACACACTAAATCACATGTAAAGTACTTAAGTGCTGACGAATGTTATTCAATAATACATTTAAAACTAATCTAATTTAAATGTACTAAAATGAAATTTCATCTTTATAAATGTATAACTGCAAATTTATGTGCAAAAAGCACTCTAAAGTTTGGCAAATAGCATTTTAATATAAATTTTAACTGTAATACATTTTCATTTAATTGCAATTAACATGCAGTTAAGTGCCCGAAAACATTGCATTCAGTTCGCACTTAAGTCCATTCTAAAAACAACTCTTTTTTTTTTTTCTTCTTTTTTTTTTAAGCATGCTAAAGTGTTCTTGTTTTTCACAAGGGAAGGTAGAACACTTTAGACTGGCTCCTGGGCTCATCCACGTGTACTTATCATTGATTTGATGAGATCATTGGAGTAACTGCTACCTATCAGTGGGTGGTGGAAGTCTCCCTGCGGACGCATAGCAGGCCTGTGACATCACTGTAAAACCACAACACCACCGCCTGGAAAGGCCCACCAATAGCCCAGCATGAGGGGCTAAATAAACCAATAAAACAAATGATCTACAACTTATTGACTCAAACCACAGGTTACTGGAATGTGAGGACAGGCTGTAAATTATAAAAGGAGCTGGAAAAATCAACACTCATTGCTCGGAGCCGGTTGAGGAAAACCGATCTGAAGTCAACTTAATTGAGATCTTTTGTGCAGTGAGGCTGGTCTTGTCAGTAAGGTGGATCACTGACAGCTGCAAAGTTCAACTCGGTGCGGTTTGCCGGGCCAGTCTCTGCCCTGTGATGTAATCGCGGATGTGTTTGTCACCACGTCCCACACCGTGTTACACAGAGCAGGCGACATGCGGAAAAACTGCTCCATCCAGGGTCGACCCAGCAACTGGATGTTTCAATGTGAATTTAACTACAAGCAAACAACCTCAAGCGTTCACTCCTGAAAACAAAGTAAGCCTGGGATGGTTTGATAATTGTGTCCAAGAGCTAATGTGTACCAGCTGTGTAGTTCCCCCGACCACCACCTTACTATACAGACACACATACACAGAACCACCGCCAAACCCCAAGATTTTGTTTGTAAATCACCACTTAAGATAAAAGGGAAATGGAGAAGAATCATTGGGAGCCACAGGGGGAGGCCGTCTGTCCTCAGACTGCATGGGCAAAACTCTGCAAAAGTTCGGTTAAGGCTACACTGTCAGGTTCCAGTGGATATTAAAAGGCTCCATATGGACTCACTGGATTCCTAACAAAAGTCTGATCAATCAGTGCCTGAAAAAGCATATAAGCCGCTGCGTACTTCTGTCCTGCTTCCGGCATCCCTCCACCACCATGGCTGGTTACCACAAAAAACAGTCAAGGAAGTCCTAGGGGTAACTTCGGGCTCGGGTGAAGTCTTGAGCTTGAACCCTCCATCATGAACATGAACTATAGGGGTGGGGAATTTAATGATTTTATATCGTGATCGATCTTGAAGACTTTCCACAATCTACTTTTCAATATTTTATGTCCCTTAAAATAATGCTAAAATACAGCAATGACGGCCTATTGGATGGCTGTGCTGACTGGTCAAATTGTATCATGTTTCTCTATCATTTGCCTTTCATGCGTGATGACGCATTTGAAAAAAAACTATTCAACAGCAGTAGGGCTGTGGGATGGACCATGTTTTGATTTCGATTTTGGCTTCCAACCATTATGAAAGCATGATAATCAAGATAAAATGATCAATGTACCGCATGCCGTTTCTTGCCTAAGCCAGATCTGTGGAATCATGTGATGTTAAAAAGTGTTATCAAAAGCGTATTAAACTGCAAAAGAGACTGATCAGAACACGGAAGAGCAAAGTACTTGTGGTTTCAGTAATGAAAATTATCAAATATATGCAGAAATATGTCAAAATGTCTGTCTTGGCAAGTACACTGTAAAAATTAATTTTGATGATTTGTGTTCACAACTTTTTATATTTTGTCAAATCAACTTAGATAATTAATGTAGTTCAGATAGTATAATATTTTGAGTTTCTATTTATTAAACCAATCTCCTTTGTTGTACTCCTCAAATTTTTAATTTCAATGAACTAAAAATTTTAAGGCAACCAGGTAACTTACTTTTTTAAGTTAATCCAACTATTTTTTTTACAGTGTATTTACATAAAGACATTAATGTTAAACAAAAGGCAAAGACTGAATAACTTTAGTAGTTTTAAAAAGAATCCATGTATATTTAATGACTATTTTGACAACTGATTGTTTAATGCAATACTGCGTTTTAAATTGTGCAAATTTCAAAGTCAAAGTCCATAGGCTTGTTCCAGTCTGGAAATTCTCAATAGTACATCTCAAAATTGGAAAGATCGTGATTCAGACCGTGGATTGTGATTGTTTGTTATAAGATTGTGATATGTAATTTTGGGAAGATCTTCCACCCCTAATGTGAACTAAACCAATGATTCAGGCCTGTCAAAGTTCACCAGTGTCCATGTTTTCAACAATCCTTCAGAAAAGATGTGGATATCCAACAGGTTTCCTCTGCAAAGGTGCTCAGTCACCGCAAACCTCAATTCTCAGAGGAACCCACGCTTCTCGTGCAACAAAAACACATTCAGCTGTGCGGCCTGGCAACAAATCAGCCCCTGGATCACTTGACTAAAGGATTAGTTTGCAGATTTGCTACCAGATTTGTATCGTTACACTGTCGGTAGTATTTATAAATGAACAACATGCACTCTTGTTGTGTGTTGCCTGGACCCAGATATCCCCATGTACAGTATTTGCCAGCAAAAGTCCATCGAATGACACGAAATGCATAATTTTGTGTCATCCATAATTTTGTGTCATCCACCGGACTTTTGACAACTTTTGTTAAAACTACATATCGAACTTCCGCATTTTTGTATTCCCGCCAATAGACAGTCAGATCAACAAAGAGTCGGTTCCAAAATCAAAAGTGCAGTATGGGTGCTGAAGTTTTTGGCAAAAAATGAACAACACGGCCATTTTTCTCTGTGTTATCTTGTCATGTATTGTAGCAGTGAGTGTCTACTGCACAGACAGACACATTTTATTAAAGCCCATCTTGCCAGGGGTGAATTCCCCCTTTAATAGTGCGGCTTAAACGAACCAGAAACTGTTTTTTTTAGGTATTAAGTGTCATTTTGTCTTTGAGCAAAAATTAATTTTTTCGAAAAATCATTGCTTTTGCAAGATCCCTCAAAGGAGAAGCATTTCCCTCAATCTGCTGCAAGGTGATATGCATGAAAAGTGCAACTGAGCAGTTGTTGTTCATGCTAACTATTTTGGCTTCTCGAGTCACTGTGAACATTTAGAGGCATTTTGTCTTTGTTTTCCAAGCTTAAAGACTTTCAACTCTACTATTGCTAAAGAGCTTTCCTCTGCACACACACAAACCATTTCAAGGGAAATGAATGTTTCTTATTTGGAATCTATTTGCATATTTGCTTGTTTATTTTCCCTGCCCACATTGGATAAACTTGAACTTGTTTTTCCAGCAAAATTGGGACAAATAAGACGAGGCTTTGCCAACTAGCCAATTAACATCTGCAAGCTATTTATTGAGAGACATTTGTGAGGTTCAAACCACCATCTCAACATGAGGAAACCCAGCACAACATTCGCCATGTGAGGTAACATCCTTTGTTAGCCATGCAGCAAGGCTCAAAAATGCTCACAGAATAAGGGAAATGTGTTGGGAGTGCAACCTCAGCCATATCAACTTCTCCCAGATGGTTTATGACAGCCCTGATCTCATAACTGGGACTAGGACTGCACCGGGTACGGCTTCGTCTAGGGTGTCAGGCCTGAAGCATTGGCTCTTGCCTCTGTGGGCAAACAAGGAAAATGTGTGGTTGGCCAATGGCTTCCCAAGAGCACTCCGTCTGTGAGCTAACTCCACATCACATAAACAGCCCTAGTTCAACAGACTTCCAAAAACCCTGACATGTTAACAGCCAGCAGTGTAAATGGAGGTTGCCTTTTAAAGTCCAGTCTTTAATGGGGAAAACATCTGGAATAATTGAAGCAGGAGAAGACTCAACAGTATATAGCAAATCATTACATGTATGCATCTGGCAGACGCTTTTATCCCTCGCATTTAATGTATGCATTTTATCATTACATGCATTCCCTGGGAATCAAACCGATGACCTTGGCCTTCCTAGCGCTATGCTCTACTGGTTGAGCTACAGGAATCAATGGTGCCTTTTTTAGTTGCACAGAGATGACTGCACAAAGTTATCTTGCCACATTGCAGCAATCAAAGCATTGCTGAAGACGATTAGTGACCCAACAAGAAATGGGCGTGACTCATCTGACCCTCCTACCTTGCAAGACCTTGCCAGCGTTTTGCGGTAGAGTCTGTTCACACGCAGACTCCAGCAACACAATGCACTCTTGTATGCCGTCATTACGCCTCCAGGGCAATGGAGTTTGCGTCAGCGCTCGTTGAGGAACACGGGCGCCTTAGGGATCAGCTGGCTACATTATGTGACCTCGCTATGCTAACATGTGCTTACTTACCGTTAACTGGTGAATTCCCTCCGGACCAGCGTCAGCTAAAAGCAGAATCCTAATGGTGCCACTACATGAACAAGATGTTCTGTTCAAGCATTATTACTGCGGAGTCCCATTTGTGCTTGGCCAGGTGTAAGAAGTACCTCAAATGATCCCGTTAGCAGTTTGCCCAGGAGACAGAAAATTAGGAGCAGATAATAATTATTTAAATAATTCTGCAGTAATTCCAATGCTCTATTAGCTGGTCTGTGTAACAACCCGAAGACTTTCTTCCTATGCTTTCAAACACACACTGTTGTATTTATGAAACCATGTTCTATATATAAAAGCAACTGCAAACACTTGCCAAATTATAGTCGTTTTTACGTCATTGTGGTTACAAAGTACGAGTAGCAAGCACATTGCATGCATTCTATTATATTATGCAAAATTGGGATGTGTCCATAGCTGAATGACATTATTCATGTCTTTCTGAATAGGAAAAATAAATCAAGTTCAAATCGAATGAATGCATTGTAATATCTTATTAATGTGCATGTTTTTAGAAATCTGAACGTGTCAGAGTAACAGTAAATGAAGATACTGAGATACTGCAATGATGCATTTCTTCACTTTTTGAAATGTTTATGATAATGTTGATAAAGCTATATTTAACATCAAGAGTTTAATAAAAAAAAAAGATAAATATTTAATTATTTTTCAAACATGAATTTTGGTAACGGCCTTTATTTTGATGGTCCCCTTTGAACATTCTGTGGACTATAAGTAACTTTGCAACTACATGCCAACTAACTCTCTGTAGAGTATTAGTAGACTGTATGATTATTATCTGCTAACTCTTTATTGTGATGGTCTCTCAACAGACATTATACTGACTATAAGTAGCTTTGCAACTACATGTCAATATATTCTAACCCAAACCCTACCAGTCTACTAATACTCTACAAATACTCTAATGAGAGTTATTAGACATGTAGGTGCAACATTACTTATAGTCAACAGAATGTGTTAAAGGGACCATCAAAGTATATATATATATACACACATACTGTATACACACACGCACACACACACACACACGCACACACACACACACACACACACACACACACACACACATCTATGCATTAATATTCTTAATTTTGCCGTTACAATGCAAAATGCGCCAATTGGAGTAGTTTCAGTTATTGGAATAATTACAGCTATTGTCCAAAAAGTCTACTCAGGAAATACTGTCCAAAATAAAATATTATGTACAATATATACAAGCTCAGATTATCAAAGAGTAATTGTTAATCCATGGGTATGAACAGTGTGAAACCCGAAACAAGATAACTATAATTGAAACTGCAGCTTGTCAAGCTACTCGTAGTTTACGCTTCCTCTGCACTTGTGATGTAGAAGACAGATCACAAACTATTCACTGGAATCTCTGTGATTAATTGGTATTAAATGTTAATTAGAGTTCAAATGGATGAAAATGGGCTAGTGTTACTGTATATGACCTAAATCAAGAGCATCTCTTCCAGGCCACACAGAAGAAAAGACGTTGTGTTCTCTCTTCTTGTAAGACACACAGACGGTCTTTAAAATGTCAGGTGGAGAGCAGAGACACAGTGTGTGAGTCTTCAGATGTGGCTTTCAGTGAATGAAAATGACCAAAAGATTGGTTTGTTCTTCCTGGCAAATCTAGAAAGAAGTCACTCGTCTTCTTCATGTCTTCTGAAAACATCCCAACCGATCTCTATCAGCTACTCTCCTTTCCCTACAGGGGTGAACGTGCACTTGAAGGTATACGGGACATGTTCAAACCCTTTCTGAAGGAGAGGACACAACAAACAGCCAAAGAAAACAAAACAACACAAGCATTTCAAAGCATTTAAAGATGTAAGAGTCAGATGAGGATATAGCCATGTGTGCTACATGTTTAGGAGTATGAATGAAATGGATCGACGCACGGAAACATGTTCAGAATATATTCTACTTATTGAAAATTTATTTCTTGGACATTTTAGGAAACAGCCATTCCTCAGCAAAACTTTAC
Source organism: Semotilus atromaculatus (assembly GCA_031834385.1). Taxonomy (NCBI): domain Eukaryota; kingdom Metazoa; phylum Chordata; class Actinopteri; order Cypriniformes; family Leuciscidae; genus Semotilus; species Semotilus atromaculatus. Next base: position 2,084,475 of record JAULUF010000049.1, read on the forward strand.
GCTGTGTGTTGTTGGAAGGAAACCGGCCCGGGACATTGTGCACAAGGGCTGTATGACACCGAGGTCGACGTGTAATTTCGCAGACATCTTTACGGTCGACTCAGCAATGGAGATTTTATCTTCAGTCTTACGGAAGGAACTGAGGCAAGTATTTGTGGCATGCCAATGTTCTTGCATGAAAAGGACCATCTTTTGCAAAAGTCCACAAGATTTCCAAAAGGCCCAATTTTGCAGAAAAAAAACAGATGCTCACAATCTACCACATGCCTTATTGTTTACTTGACTGTTCATAAATCATTTTATTTTATATGAGTTGAGTATGAAATATGATCCATCAGGCTTTTGAGGGAGGCTTATTTGTTCATCTCTCAATCATCACTGTATTGCATTGCATTATATGTTTTGCCCTCCACAATCAAAAAATAAACAGCAAGATGATATTTCAATGCTTAGGTTTATGATCGATTCTGTTTAGTTTCTATTTTGGAGGGCAAAACATATAATGCAATGCAATGATGATTGAGAAATGAACGCTCCCCAAAAGCCTGATGGATCATATTTGATACTCAACAAAAACACATATGCAAAATATATACCGTAATAGATCTTGCCTACAAGTTAAGTAAACTTTTCCATTTAAAAAAAAATAAATAATTTGAACTATTTCATATGTCAGGCTTTATGGAGTTAAAAGTTGGGAATAGTTTTCAAACTACACCATTTTGTACAGACAAAAAAATAACACACACGTATACTGTATATATATATATATATATATACATATATATATATATATATATATATATAGCCTATGTATATCAGTGGCGGGCCGTGCATTTCACACCTAGGCGTTCAGTGGTGTCCCACCTGAATTAATAACTTTTAATAGTGTAGCAGCGCACAGACTCTCTATAATTGTTGTGAAATTGCTGTTTTTATTTTGCACCGTCAGTTATTGTGTTGATGCGGTGAGTTCGGGAAAGGCCGGGTAGAGAGAAATGAGTGAGTGAATTCGGCTTGTGTTAGTGTATACAGTGTTCAGAAACGGAGCCTCCCTTGACTTGTCGTTCAAGGGTTACAATGTTTGAAAAAAAATAAGTTTCAATCATAAATTTAAAAGGAAATTTAAGAAGAAAATCATATTCACCACGGAAAAAACATTATACTCACCAAAACTACTGGTTATTTTTTACACAAAATCCATTATTTCTTTCCTCAAGAAGACTTCAATTACTCTGTTGTTCATGTGATCTGTGCGTTTCAGTTCCCACAATAAATCTTTTCTATCGAGGCTAATGCTGAAAGTCGAGTCCCGTCATATTTCTGGCATAAGTTTTAATTCACTTTAGGGCTTAGAGTGCATCAAACAGTAGAGCGTTGGCGCTTGCAACGCCAAGATCATGGGTTCGATTCCCAGGGAAAGCAAGAACTGATCGGAATGTAAATGTGTAATGCGATGTAAGTCACTTTGGACAAAAGCGTCTGCCAAATGCATAAATGTAAATACATGGTACAGAAAACATGTCCTCCACCCTTTTGAAACATGGGACTACAGTTATAGAAGTTATATAAAAAGACATCTAAAATTAGTTTAAATTTGATGTTGAAAAGACGTCCACATTTGGACTATAAATAGCCCTTACACGGAGGTCTCACGGACATCAACATTAACCGCAAAAAAGACACCGCCTGCCGTTACAAAACAACCCCTTCAGTGGACCGAAATTGGACGTCCAAAAATGACATAGAAAAGACGTCACGCCGACGTCACATTGCGCAGCGGGAAGGCTGAATCTAGCTGGACACAAACCTTAGTTATAGCGGGATATCCGGCAGCCACGTCGGCTGGGCAGTACAGCCTATCTTCATGGGACACTTCCACTGCGGTGGCCCACTGGTCCAGGAAACCGTTCGGCGTATACAGGCCACAGTCCTTCACTCCGGTCTCCCGCTCGAAGTCTTCACACACGCCGTCGCCGTCATAATAGTAGCACATGCTCGGCTCATCTGCACACACACACACACAAACACGTGTACATATTCATGTTTCAGAAAGAGAAGTTTGTCATGTTAGCATCAAATAAACACTAATAATGGAAAAGTACAGTAATAAAGCCTGAACTAAAGAAAGTCTTCTCTTGTTTTCCGTGCGCAGACTGAAAACCCCTGTCCTCACAGTCCCATCTTCATACGGATGATAATTAGAGGAAATAAAGATCACGGGGTATATATGCTGAAAACAACTGACATTTATACATTTGTTCTTTCAGCAGATCAATCACATGACATTTTTATTTAAGGATATTAGGTTTGGTTGTAATTTAATTTTCCAATTTTTCACCAATATGGTTTAGTTTTAGTTATTTTCACACTATGATTGATAGTTTTTGGTATTTGTTTAGTTTTTGATTGTTTTGTTTTGCTTTTAGTTTTAGTATATTCTTAAGGAAAACGTTGTGCATTTTTAAAATGTAAGAAACTAGGAAATAATAATGGCGTTTGGTAGATCTCCTGTACACAAAGTCAGTCTCTGAAGCCGTTTTTGAAGCTCTGGGTCTGAAGCCGTTTTTGCATTAGGTGGAGATAATGTCAAATTACACTCGCTGTTGACAAGAACTTCCCGCGGTTAACGTGAATGATGTTAACAATATTGTGAGGCAGTTATCTGTCACACATAAGTTGTGGGCTTTAAATTATATATTTCGAGCTACATCGACAACTTTGAGGGTGAGTATTCTCTCATATCATGCTAAATCCGACTAGCGAATCAGTTTCTAAAATCGTTGTCTCCATTTCTGAGAAAATTAATTTTATAAACTTTTTTTCACTATAGAACGCGCTATGCGGAAGTAAAGACGCTGGCTGAGATTCTTCCGGAAATACATCTGCAGCGTTCATGCATAGAGCCTATTAACGTGCAGGAAAATTCCAACAGAACTTCCAGAAGTAAACAAAGAGGAGGAAAATCCAGCAGACAACACACGCTTTTAACTATGAAGAGCGGTTCGCTAAACAAAGCCAAGATTTCGCTGTTCTTGTGAGTTTTTGAAAGTTGGGGCCTAATATAGTCATCAGACCAAATTTCTGAGGCTCTGCACCTCCTCACAACTCCAAGTGTGTCCACGAGCTGCCATGCTAAAAGTGCAAACTGTCAACTAACATTAGTCCTCATCCCATAATGCACAGCGCAGTGACTACGGCAGGTGGTTTAGGCTTAAAATGCGCAGTTCTTTGGCAGTTGGGCCTGTTCGAGGTCGGATCATGTTCTCACCGCTCCAGAGTCCGTGTGAAAGCGAGTCCATCTCTTCCAGGAGTCTCGGTGCGCTTGTTTGGTGTGCTTTTGCTGCGCTCCGAGTGTGATCGCTGCATTCACACCGGGCCAAACGACCCGCATCACGGGGGACAACCAACTCTAGTGCCATTCAACCCAACTCTAGTGCCATTCCACCCAACTCTAGTGCCATTCAACCCAACGCTAGTGCCATTCAGCCCAACTCTAGTGCCATTCAACCCAACGCTAGTGCCATTCAACCCAACTCTAGTGCCATTCAACCCAACTCTAGTGCCATTCAACCCAACTCTAGTGCCATTCAACCCAACGCTAGTGCCATTCAACCCAACTCTAGTGCCATTCAACCCAACTCTAGTCCTATTCAACCCAACGCTAGTGCCATTCAACCCAACTCTAGTGCCATTCAACCCAACGCTAGTGCCATTCAACCCAATGCTAGTGCCATTCAACCCACCTCTAGTGCGATTCAACCTAACTCTAGTGCTATTCAACCCAACTCTAGTGCCATTCAACCCAACTCTAGTGCCATTCAACCCAACTCTAGTGCCATTCAACCCAACTCTAGTGCTATTCAACCCAACTCTAGTGCCATTCAACCCAACTCTAGTGCCATTCAACCCAACTAAATGAGGCCGGTGTGAAAGCACCCCTACACTCAACCATAAACATACCTGATCAAAAGCAAATGTGAGATAAAAATGCATTAGCTGAAGCAGCCATGACATTTTAACTTGCTTCTACAAGTCTTTGAGCTCTTTTATCGTGACTCGTGTTTCACAGACTCATAGCCGAGCGCTTCACATCTCGAGTGCAGTGCTGTATCAGCTGAGCTTCTGAGCAAGTTTACTACAGCAGAAAATACACACATATGGAGCTGCTTATGTAATGCAAACATCAAAATGTATAAGATAACAACCAGGTTGGGTGCTTCTACATCAGTATTATTGACATAATTTTCCTCTGATATTAGGAATACGTTATGGGTAGGTTTAGGTTTAGGGTATGGATGGGGTTAGGACTACATTTTCAGACAGGAATGCTGGTCCAGGATCAACTAAATATGGAAAATATCTTACTTGGCAAAATCACGGTGACTGTAGGCCTATAGGTGAGACAGTTTTGTTAGTAGAGACAGTGGTGATTCTGTGTATGGAAGTCAATTGAAAATATGTGATGATCTGTTAAAGTTTAGTACTATAAGACTTTTGAAAATGTACCGCTTGTGTAAAACAAACAAAAGTGAATAGAAAAAACTGTACATCTTGTGAATTCTGTACCCAACTGTACTTTTATTACCATATCATAGTTAATAAAAAAAGTTTTTAATTTATAATATACTATATATAATTTACTAAAACTACATGGCTATGGTTATTTCATTTAGTTTTGTAACCATGAGAATGTATTTTATTCTAGTTTCCACCTCCTTTGAGCTTTGGCTAACTATAATGTCCTTGTTTGTGTTCTTAGACGATGCACACAAGATTGCTGGATATCATTCGGCAGTGAATTATACACCCACACCTGCCAATGATGAGTGAATTCAAAATTAAATATTTCTACTAGCCATGAAACTCTATTTTGCATTTTGAGGGAAAAGAGGTAATTTTGTACACTCACAGCATCATATCGTAGAAGAAAGTGAAAGTGGACCCACATCAAAAATGTGATTTTTTCGCCTAAAATGTTCACTTTGATGACTTAATGTGAGCAATACTCAACATGTGTGTCAGCACACGGCTCTGTAAAGAATGGCAACAGATGTTTTATTTAGCAGGAGGCTTGCATTTCTAATCTGAAACGCTCGAGATTGTCCTTCTCAAATATCATACAAATCCATGATGCTGCAGGTCCTAATAAAGTTACCGGCCAATTGCATTTGGTATTTTCTCAGATTTGCCACTGATGGGTGTTAATTTTGGATCTACGCTGCCGTCAGAATCCGAGCAGATGAAGGCATCTTGGCAGACGAGATGTTGCGCTAACATTGGTTTCAGATGTGCCTTCATGCCTTCCTACCACCAAAGGCAGCATTCCTCAGGTTTCGGATACATCAGGTTTTCCAGGGCCGTGAGAGAGACAGGAGAGCTGTTGAGTTTTGGGATATTTGGGATGAGTTTTCCAGGCCCTGGAGCCGCTGTTCCTCATTCAAATGTTTTAGCTTCTCTCCTTCACCATTCCTCCTCTGTTCGTCTCCAATCACATTTTCTCTCCCACATTGTGTCTCCATCCAC